>PVLD010006012.1:70373-105400 GCA_004027595.1 Dinomys branickii | reverse complement strand
TTGGTTTTTTTTTTTTTTTTTTTTTTTTTGGCGGTACTGGGGATCGAACTCAGGACCCTGCGCTTGCTAGGCAGGCGCTTATTCCACTGAGCTATATCCCCAGCCCCAGCCCCTCCCCCTTTGCTTTTTGACTGAGGTCCCCTGCGTGTCCCCACATTTCCTTATGCCCGTCCTTGTTGCCCTCTCCAGGCCTGTCTGGCTCGAGTCTTTTGCCAGCTACTGCCTGGGCGGCCTCCTCCGTCTCTGCCCTGCGCCTTGGCCGCTTTGTTCCCGGTTCTATTTGGCTCCGCAGGGTGTCCGGCAGCACTTGGACCAGAGCAGCAGTGAGCCAGGGGAGGGGCGCTGTGCGCAGGGGAATAGGAGCGCGGTGGGAGGGCGTGGCTGCCGAGGACGCCGCAGCCCCCAGTCAAGGCCTTGGGCAGAGCTGCACTGATGCTTTAGGCTGTGGCAGTAACTGGCTGCAACTTTGATTGTATCGCCTTGGGGCTGGGCGAGCGGGCGGCGGGGCCTCACTAGTTCTGCTTTATTCTCGGGATGGGCTGCACCGCCTGCACCGCCCCCACAAGCGGCTCGCGGGTTGTGCCCGGCCACGGTGCAGGCTGCCTGTCACTTTTGCTCTGGCCACTGGATATTTTGTTTCTGTCTGGATTCCAAGTACCAGCGCTGGCACAGGACAGGTGCTTGCCCCTGCATCTCTCACACATGTCTTGACGATGGGAGTGTTTGGGGTCTAAGAGGCGGAGTCTTTTTTTTTGCACAGTCTTACTGAGCAGGAACATCTAGTTCTTTTACAACTTTGACAGGTGATATCCTCTACTCGGTAAGGGTTGTGTGATTTCTGACACGTTCTGCAAAACTGTTTAAAGTAAACCTTTTTCATACCCTGGACACACCATACGTATGCACTCTCCCAGCGAATGTTGCAGTCTTTGCAGTGATAATAGCCATATTTTTGCCTGAAGCATAGGCGCTCCTTGCATGGCTCAGCACCCAGTGGCAACGTCTCCTGCACAGTGGTGGTTGAATCCCTGGCATCCCCAGCCCTCCCTGCTGCCAGGGGCCGCTTTGGCCTCTGCAGTGTGGGCAGTGCGGCTGCCTCACTAGTTTGAGCCTCCTGCTGCTCCTGTCCAGGCCTTGGCAGTGGGGACGCCTTCCTTGCTGTCCCCTCATTCTCCTCAGGTGCCGGTGCCGCTGGGCCCTGCGTGCTCGCTGGGGCCTCCCCCAGGCAGCTGGTGAGGCGTTGAGAGCGCGGGAAGTGTGCAGGCCCGGCTGGGGTTCTGGAGTCCCGGGCCCTGCACAGAGGCATCTGCCACCCGAGTGTGCACTGAACTGAAGCATCACACTGCGGTTTCACCTGCACCCTCACATCATGGCAGCTGGGCCTTCTGCGGCACGGATCAAAGCCCGGGCTCAAGTGCGACAGGAGTGTGGCAGAGGAGAATGAGGCAGGGGGGTGTCCCCTGCTGCAGAGCTGCCAGGCATCAGCAGCCTTGGCATCCAGCGGGTAGGGAAAGGGGTAGGAACAGGGGGTGCAGGCTGGATACCCAGATGCACCCAGCACCTCGTCCTCCATCGCATCCACCTGGGCAGCACCTGTTACTTGGTGGGGCTGAGGCAGCCTCCAGGAGGAGTTTTCCAGGAAGGGCTGACCTTTCCCAACAGTTCTGGATGTACACTGATTATCCCAGTGATGCCCTCGTCCACACTTAGTACAAGGGCTGCCAGGTTTAGATGAAGGGACAGATAATGGCCGTGCTGCCCTTATAGGCACAGCAGCGCAATGACGGGGAAAATGTCCCTTTGCCACAATGAGAACAAGCAGCCTTGTTTCTTCTTCCCCCGGCCTGTGGATGAATAACTTGAGTAATACCCACTGGCAAGGCAGAGCCCCCTGTACATATGTTTGTTGTCTTTTCAAGACAGGGTCTCGATATGCAGCTCAGGCTGGCCTTGAGCTCACTTTGTAGCCCAGGCTGGTCTTGAACTCACAAGGATCCTCCTGCCTCAGCTTCCCGAGTACTGGGATTACAGGCCTGTGCCACCCTGCCGGGCTCCCCCTGTACATATGAGGGGCCAGTATCTGCACAGATCCAAATCATCTCTGGCAATGTAGCCCGTCTTTTCTGGGCTCTTAAAGCCTCTTTACACCACCTATTTGCATTTTCAAAGGTGAGTTGTTGGGCTATTAATTTGCTAGCTTCTGTGTTACCTATGATCCTCTCACTAGCTTGCATTAAGCGTGTGGCAAAATCTTGGAAAGCTCATCTGGGCCTTGATAAATAGAAGCCAAATTAAGGGATGTCTCACTCTTGGAAGGTAGTTCCCTCCACACCCTCACTCAGCCGTCTTGGTTTGCTCATACGCTTGTAGTTTGAAGGTTAGTTGATTATTGGCGATAGCAAAGACACCTTCCCCGACTAGGACACCCTTTGTAAAGGGTATGCTGTGAGCAGCATTACGAGCGGCCTGCTCTGTGCAATAGTCAAAGAAGCTTCCCTTCCACAGTACATGATCACCTGGATTCAAACATGCTTTGGCTGTTGCCTTCCAGTCACTTGGGGCCATAAAATGTTGTCCTAGAATTTCCATTAAACTCAAAGTAAAGGGAGCAATGGGGCTGTAAGTAGCAACAGCTTGTTTTACCTCTTTCAGGGTTTTGAAAGGTGTGGTTCATAACAACGGATAACTTGTCCCGGATTTTCAGGGACTTCAACTTCAGTCACAGGGTAGGTATGCTAAAAACCCTCCATGGTCTCCCCTGCCACTCTAGTGTCCTTTAATGCTAATTGCAAGGCAGACAGAGGTGACGGCTGCAGTCCCTGAGAGGCAGAAGGCCCCTCTGTTGCAGCCAAACTCCCTGGAGCAGAGAAGACTGGGATGGCCGCCTGTGGCCCAGTCAAGTTAACTGGGCCTCATGAAATGGGATTTGCCAGGACCCAGCCTTCTGGTGTGGAGTCTCTCTTGTCCCCCACCCCTCTGTCCGTAACTTGGATCAGGCTGGAGGGCTCAGGCTCTATCTGCGGAGCCATTTCTCCACCCTCCATGTCCAGCTTTGGCTCGGGACTTGATTTTAACATAGTGTTCTGAGCCAAATCCTTCATCCACTGTCCAGAAAATCAAATACAGGAGTCAAACATGCACCAAACCCTTCCATAGATGCCCCCGCCCCCAGAGTCTTGAGATTCCGCCTGCACTTCAGTATCCCTTTCTCTTTGGCTTCTTTGACACCTGTATATTTTCCGGCCCTAGAGAGCCGGTATCCCCATGCTTTACAGCTGACGTGCCAGTACCCCACCCTGCGGTGCTGAACACCGGCTCTCACATGTGCTCTTCCCCATGTCTGTCCTGCACTCTTGGGAAGCGTTCCTACCACCCTCTTATTCCTGTTGGGGTCCCTTCCTGGAGGCCAATTGTAAGGGTCGGTTGGGTTCCTGCTGTACCCCAAAAAGGAACGGCGGTGAGAATGAGGAAAAAATAGACAAAAAGCTGGGGTCAGGTGGAGAAAGGGAATCGCCCAAGAACAGCAGAGCGTTCATTTACACCCTCAAGAGGCTGGTTAATTTCTGCCTCGCTGCCCAGCAATCAGTTAACAATCTTACAACAGCTTTTGTCAGAGCTCCCGTGTCCTCGGGCTCCCGTGTCCTCGGGCTCTCGTGTCCTCAGGGTGCCGTGTCCTCAGGGTGCCGTGTCCTCAGGCTCCCGTGTCCTAGGTCTGGCTTCGCCCTGCACATGTCAATTACTTTCCAGCTTCAGTGGCTCCCAACAGGTCATCAGAAAGTTTCAGATTCTGACACATCTTGGATTTTTTATTTTTGTATTGGGAGATTGAACCTGAGGCCTTTGCACTAAGTTACAATCCCAGCCCTTTTAACTGTGGTTTTTTTTTTTTTTTGGAGACAGGGTCTCACTAAATTGATAAAATGCCAAGGCTGGGCTCAAACTTTCACTCCTCTTGACTCAGCCTCCCAGGGTGCTGGCATTATAGGCGTGACCACCACATTCAGATGGACTTGGAGGTTTTGAGTTAAGGATGTCCAACATGTATATAGAAGTGCATTGATCTCAAAGTCTATCTGGTTGGGTAAATTTTTAAGGAGAATCAGGGAAATTGTGAAAAAGAATGATGGTGGGGATGAGTCTTACTAGATATCAGAACAATCTGTAAAGCTGTAGTAATGTAAATATATTTTATTGCTGCACATGGAAAACCTCTCATGGAGCAGCCAGGCATGGTGGCATACACCTGTAATCCTAGCGCTCGGGAGGCTGAGACAGGAGAACTGCCTTGAGTTCAAGGCCAGCCCGGGCTACAAAGGGAGTGCAAGACCAGTCTGCACTGCATAGTGGGGCCCTGTTTCAAAAAGACAAAGCCCCAAAGAACAAACTGTGCTGTGGTTGGGCACAGTGGTGCACACTCCAAAGTAGACTAGGAGGCTGGAAGGTAGGAGGGTTCTGTAGAAATGTGAATACTAATGAGCTTCTCCGGGCGGACTCTCCCAGAAGGACTGTGGTGTTTCTGAACAGAGAGGGGATGCCAGTGCACAGTGGCTGGGTACCCACTGAAGGAGACTTGTCTCCCGCGTGGCCCAGCAGGGAACGTGAAGACAGAGTCTGTGTTTATGTTCATGTTTTGCATATGTATGTCCAGTTGTTCCAGCACTGTTTGTGTTGGGAAGATGACTTCTCCATTCTGCTGCCTTTGGCCTTTTGCCACTAGTGAGCCGAGTGCAGCTCTGTGGGTCTGTCTCTGGGAACTCGGCGCGGCTTCTCGGCCCGCTGTCTCTGCCCTTCCCCGCCGCCCCAGCTGCTGCTGCTCTCCAGTGAGCCTTGAAGTCCGCTAGTTCAGCCCTCCAGTAATGAACTGGCTGTTCTGAGTCTTTGCCGCTCTGTGTAACCCTTACAGGCACTCTCCTGAGATCTGCAAAGTCGTTCACTAGGATTTTGATTGGAATTTCATTGCAACTAGACATCAAATTGTGAAAAATTACTATCTTGACAATATTAAGCCTTTCTGGGCCAGGAAGATAGCTCAGTGGCACAAGTGCTTGCCTGGCAAGCATAAGATCTTGAGTTTGATTCCTGGTATCCCCCCCAAAATAATTAAGCCTTTCTATCCACAAACATGGAATAGTTCCCCATTTAGTTCTTTGCTTTCTTTAAACAGAATTTTGTAGATTTCTTCATATGGATCCTAAGCATATTTTGCTAGATTTATACCTAAGTATTTCAATATTTATGTGCTAATGAAAATGGTACAGTGGGTCCAGGGATATAGCTCAGTGGTACAAGCACCTGCCTGGCAAGCGCAAGGTCCTGAGTTCAATACCTGGTACCAAAAAAAAAAAAATTTAGGCTGGGAGTGGTGGTGCACACCTGTCATCCAGCACTTGGGAGGCTGAGGCAGGAGGAGGATCATTGTGAGTTCAAGACCAGCCTGGGCTACAAAGTGAGCTCAAGGTCAGCCTGAACTGCATAGTAAGACCCTGTTTCAAAACGGCAAAAAATAAAAAGAAAGAAAGAAGGAAAAGAAAATGGTATGGGGTCTTTATTATTTATTTATTTATTTTTGAGACAGGTCTTGTTATGAAGCTCAGGCTGGGCTTGAAGTCACTATGTAGCCCAGGCTGGCCTCAAACTCACAGCAATCTTCCTGCCTCAGAGTCCCGAGTCCTGGGGTTATAGGTGTGAGCCACCACATCTGGCCAGCATGGTGTTTTTAGTTCTGAATCCTACCTGTGCATTGCTGGTATAGCCCTTTCTTATCCATGGGGAAACGTCCCAGGGTTCCAGGGGACCCCTGAAACCACCAAACTCTGTCTGTGCTGCATTTTTTCTATACACACATATCTATGATCATGTTTAATTTATAAATTAGGCACAGTAAGAGATTAACAGTAATAAATCATAAAATAGAAAAATTATAACCATATGCTGTGATAAAAGTGTGAAGCTTTTTCCCTTTTTCTGTCTCCCTCTACATCTCTTAAAATATCGTATTATACTCACATCCTTCTTACGGTAGGAGACGACGCCACCTCTACAAGTTAAGATGAAGCAGATTGAATAATTTTGCTTTTTCAGATTGAATAACTCTGACACTGGGACACAACATTAGGCTCCCCTGTAGGGTTACCTGATTACCAGTGTGACAGTCCCTCTGATAACTCAAGTGATTAATGGACAGGTACCTTTTACAGCATGGACTCACTGCACCAGGCTGGATAAAGCAGGGAGGTGTGAGATTTCACTGTGCTACTCAGGATGGCACATAATTTCAAACTTATGAATTCTTTATTTTTGGAATTTTCCATGTAAGATTTTCAGGCCACCATTGACCACAGGCAATTGAAACCTCAGGTAAGAGGGACAACTGTATTGAGGAATGTGAGGTGACTTTTGTGCCTTAACCTTGTATCCTGTAACCTTGGTATGATTGTTTTTAGTTCCAGAAGGTTTTTTCTTGTCAGTCTTACACTATGTCCAATTTTCTGCATTGTTAGGTCCAAGTTTTGTTCGATATTGTTACATCCAATTTTTGACAGAAAATCACCTGAATTGCTAACAAAGACTATTTTATTTCTCCTTCCTATTCATTGCATTAGCTAGAACTTCTTAGTAGGATATGGAAAAAGAGTGGTGAAATGGGATAGCTTTGTCTTGTTCTTGATTTTAGAAAGTTTCTAGTTTATGTCTGTTAAGTGTAATATTAGTCATAGGTGATCTTTTTTTTTTGTCATTTTTGAAACAGGGTCTCGCTCTGCAGTTGAGACTGGCCTTGAGCTCACTTCATAGCCCAGGCTGCTCTCAAACTCACAATAATCCTCCTGCCTCAGCCTCCTGAGTACTGGGATTATAGGTGTGCACCACTATGCCTGGCGGGGGTCATATTTTAAAATGACCCTATGTTAGTTTTCTGCTACTATAACAAAATACCTGAGATAACTTTTTTAAAAATGGAAAATTTCTCACAGCTTTAATACCATCTTCTTAGAAACCTTTGCATCATGAGAGCCAAGTGGAAGAAGACGCAAATGCACAGGCTGAAGCCCAAAGGAAAGATAAGGCAGCGGGCCAAGCGAAACAACTGGTGTACTGGTGGAGGCTGAGGAGGCTGTTAGGAGTTGTCGGACTGCACCCTGCTGTCTACAGGGCATCTCAGTGGGTTCGACCTTCACTACTGTCCCACTCCATGACCACCTCAGAGGCCCACTTTGATCATAGCTGCAGCAATGCCCAGTCTTCGGCCCTGGACCGTGGCATTCGGGACTACTTCCATTCCCAATTGTGGCCCAGTGGAAGGCATGCACAGTAAATCACATCTTCTGCTGTTAGTTGATGAATAAATGTGGGAGACTGCTGAGAGACCTGCGGTCTGCATCCATCTTGTACTGCTGAGAGACCTGCAGTTTGCATCCATTTTGTAAACTACCAGCCATCTTGAGATTTTAGTTTCAGTTTCCATATATGGTCAACTTCCTGTAATTATGTAACATCTTCCATATATGGTCAACTTCCTGTAGTGATGTAATGTCGCATGATGTTTGGACCTCCCTCCGTTGCCTGGTTACTTACTGACGTCAATCCTCACTCCTGCACTGTATATAAACCCGAGACTTCTGCTCAATAAACGAGGCTTGATCAGAATTTTGCCTTGCCTCCATTTTTCGTGTCTCTTGTCTCGATTATCCCACTCCCCCTCTCTTTAGGAGCCTTCGTTGACTACCCGCGGGCCGGGATAAATAAAAAATTAAAGAGGAGGAGTTTGTTTTGCCTCATCAGTCCAGAGGCTACAGCCCCAGTCAACCGGGGCTGCAGCAAGACAGTGAATCACCACAGGAGCCCGTGGTGGGGACAGCTGCTTGCCTCACCAAGGTCAAGAAGCGGAGGAAGTGCCCAGCGCTGCTGCTCCCTTCTGAGGGCCACCCAGGGACCCCGAGCCTCCTGCCAGGAGCCACTCCCAGAAGCTCCTGCCACCTTCCTCAAGTGTGGAGCTGAGCACTAAGCCCTTCCCCACGTGGACCTTTCAAGGGCAGTTCTCCCCTTCCTCTTTAGGTGTTCTCTTCTCTGTGCTGGGAGAGGCTGGCTGAGTCCCTGGGGGTAGACTGCCCCTAGGCATTACTCGGGGGTTTTGGGGATGAGGTCCAGGGCCTCCCTCGGCCTCCCTGTGCTGAGCCTCGCCAGGCCCTGGCTCCCTCCTTCTGACCCGGCAGGTTGTGGTTCTCTGGGTCCGCCTGTATGTCTTTCCAGTTCCGGAGAGTATCAGTTTGCCCTGTGACCTCATTTATTTCACAGACCTGAGAAGAGTTGTTAGTTTGATACTCTGCTGGTTTAGAAGTCTTAATAATGCTTAAGTAAGAGCACTTACATTTCAGTTTTGTACTGAGTACCACAGTGTAGCCCATCCTGCCCAGACCTTTCTAGACACAGAGGAATCAGTGGGTCAGGACACATCTGGGAAGAACAGAGGTAGGGTTCTCCATGCGGAGTACGGGCTGCCGGAGTTCCTGTCAGCTGGGCACACCAGCCCGCGGGCCACTGGAAATGTGGGCAAAAGATGAAGGTGGCCTCAGGGGTGGTCCAGCGGTAAAGCACATGCCCAGCACGCACAGGCCCTGGGTTTGATCTCCTCACACTCACACATGTGAAAAAGAAAAACAAAACAGAAAGAACGTAGAAAGGAAGTCAAAGCCGGGCATGGTGGCGCACACCTGTAATCCCAGCACTCAGGAGGCTGAGGCAGGAGGGCAGCTGTCGACTGACAACTGGAGGCAACTTGGAACACCCATCTGAACTGAGTCAGCATGGGGCTGGGTGCTTGGGGCCCACCTGAGCTTGTTGTCAGCATCATAAAAAACAGAACTGGAGAGGAAGAGGTGGTGCTGTTGGTTCTCCTGGAGAAGCTTGTTGTGCTGGCTTTCCTGATATGGACTCGGCTGTGCTCCTTTTCAGAGGAGCTTGGGACCTCACTGTCGCTGAGGATGGCTGTGGTACCTTCTAGCGGAGCGCAGGTTCTTACTTTGAGCATCCCTTCCTGGCTCCAGTGCAGATCCTTTAGGCTGCTAGCACAGATCCTTCATCCCGCTGGCACAGACTTTCTAGCCTCTACCACTGACCTTTGGACCTTCCCAGCACAGATCTGTGAAACAGATTTGCATGGGACATTGTCATGGACTTCAGGCCTCCAGCTGGACATTGCTGTGGGATCCAGGCCCTCAGCTGGATTCTTTGGTCTTTACTGTGTGGAAAGATTTCCTACACTCTTTTGGTGACTCCTACAGTCACTCTTTAGGTGACTCCTACAAAATAATTCCATAGATTATGTGTCCTGATTAAATTTTTTCCTTTGTAAACCCTGACTACAACAGACTGCAATTTCAATCCCTGAGCAAGTTATCGAGACACTGAGCCAGGTGTGGTGGGATATACCTATGATCCAAGTTAGGGAGACACTGTCTCCAAACCAAAACAACAGGAAGGCTGGGGATGTAGTTCAGTGTGAAGGCCCTGGGCTCCATCCCCAGTACTGGAGGAAGGGGGGGCGAGGGACAAAGGCGGAGGCGGAGGGGCAGGAGGAGAGGCGAGCGAGGCGGGAGGTGGGGCGGGGGCAGGGGGTCCGGAAGGTGCTCCGAAGGCTCTGGTTTGAGGTGCTGTCCTGAAAGGGAGTTGGAGGTCCAGGAGAGCGAGAACGGAGAAGGAGGACGGCACGACAGAGCATTCAGAAACGTTAGAGAGATGAGAAGGGGATGAGGAACCATGCGACAGGGCACAGGAAGCCGTGGACACAGAGAGCGCACGTGCAGGCTTTGGCTCCGCTCAGTCCCCAGCACCCGGTGAGAGAGGAAGAAACACTCACCTCTAAGAGTTTCCCACACACCTACTAGTTTTGAACACTTACTAGTTATAAAAGCTTTTTAATTCCACCATCCAGACACACACTTAATTAGCATTTTGCTGCATTTCCACCCAATCTTGTTTGTCTATATTTTCCATATTCTCTCTGCACAAAACTTCAAAGCTGGGTGTGGTGGCATAGGCCTGCAATTCCAAACACTCTGGAGGCTGAGGCAGGAGAATCGCCAAATAGTGAGTTAAAAAAAAAAAAAAGAACAAATAGTGAGTTCAAGGCCAGCCTAGGCTACCTAATAAGATCCTGTTTCAAAAAACCAAAATAGGGCTGGAGGTACAGCTCAGTGGGCTAAGTGCTTGCCGCTGAGCACTAGGGCCCTGAGTTCGATCCCCGGTCCCGGAAAAAAAAAAAACAAAAAACAAAAAACCAAAATAAAAAAAATTTAAAAGAAAAATCAAAACAATTAATTAATTGAATACTTTAGAAATATTCTTTCAGTCTAAGGGGTCAAACCAAATATAGTTTCATATCTTATATTTTAAAACTTAATATTATATCTTTTTGTGTGTGTGTCCTTTTGAAACAGGGTCTTGCTATGCAGTTCAGGCTGGCCTTCATCTCACTTGGTAGCCCAGGCTGGTTTTGAACTCGTAATGATCCTCTTGCCTCAGCCTCCCAAATGCTGGGATTACAAGCATGCGCCACCACACCCAGCTCATATTATATCTTGAGCATTTCCTGTCATTAAAGGCATCATTACCAGGCAGAGTGTCATGTACCTGTAAACCCAGCTACTCAGGAGGCTGAGGCAGGAGAATTTCTTTTTTTTCTTTTTTTTTTAAAGACAAAAGAATGGAGACATATGAACCAGAATAAGCCATAAACAATACAGAAAATACAAAATTATATAGAATATAGTAGGGAACTAGCACTGGATGTTGTATTACATAATGCTACCTTCACATTAGTTAACACATAAACATTAAAGGAAATACCAAATTATAGAGAAGATAGGGAATTAGCACTGGATGCTGTATAATATAAAGTTATCTTCACTTCTGTTAATACAGAAACGATTGAGGAAATACAAAATTATAGAGAACATAGAAGGGATTTAGCTCTGGATGCTGTCCTACATAGTGTTACCTTCACATTTGTTACTCAGATGATGGCCCATTTGATCATTCAATTTTCTCCTCCTTGATCTCCATTGCCCTACCACTCAATCAGTTATCTTCCCTGTGATAATAACTGTACTCCTGGGTTTATCTATATCCCTGGACTCTCACCTTGGGAAGAGATATAGCTGCCTCAGACTATACTATAACATACAGGGGTGTATACAAACTGCCATGGTTGGAGGTGGGAAAGCATGTATGCTCACATTGGACCACCCGGTTCTGCCCTGTCACAGTGCTATGGGTGGGGCAGATCCAGTCCGTGGGGCGGCCTCAGTGGGTCCCACAGTGGAGCAGCCGCGGGGCACGCGCCCCCGTTGGGGTGCTCTCGGTGACCCGTTCGGCTCTGTCCCGTTGCC
This sequence comes from Dinomys branickii, assembly GCA_004027595.1. Classification (NCBI taxonomy): domain Eukaryota; kingdom Metazoa; phylum Chordata; class Mammalia; order Rodentia; family Dinomyidae; genus Dinomys; species Dinomys branickii. Next base: position 94,016 of record PVLD010006012.1, on the reverse strand, counting down.
TCAATGCCAGAGGCCCTTTCTTCTCCTCCTCCCTCCTCCTGATCTCCAGTATTACCATTCCCCACCCCTTGCAGCTGGGCATTGGACGAACTTACGATGCTTGGTATAAGGGCTTGAAATCTCCCCAGCCCGTTCCCACTGTTAGTTCAGGGTATAAACTGAGTTTAAAGATTAGTTCTAGAATAGAGTTGGAGGATTTTCTCAGGTCTGCTGTATAGAGTATGTTGTTGTTTTTCGGACTCCTGGTCTGCTGCTTTTCATCTAATTTGTTGCTATGGGTTCATGCAAGGTTCATATGTGCAAGCTGTAAGGAGACCCTCTTGGTGCTCACATTAATAGTTTGGGGTGAGTCCTGAAGTCCGTGGATTCGTCCCATTGTTACCAGGAACAGGCGGTGCTGGCTCAAGCCAAGTCTCAAGGTGCTCCCAGAGAGAGTTCAGGGTGGGAACTGAGTCCCAGCAACCCAGCTCATGCCTCCTACCTGATGTTGGAGTGAGAAGGGCATGGAGCCACGTGATCCACCTCTATCTGCATCTCCCTCCCGTTGCGGTGCTGGAACCCCCATCCACTCCTCAGCCAAATCCCTGGGAGCTGCTGCGGCTCACCGTGGAGGTTCCCCACTGCTCTCCGCTGGTAGCTGCTCACCCAGTGGAGAGGCAGGGGGCCACCACCTTGAGGCAGGTGCAGAGCTGGGCATGGTGGGCTGTGTACTAGTTGCATTGATTCTCTCCAGGCGCTGATTAGGAAGGTTGCCGCAGGGTGGGGACTCTGCCCTAGTGGCTGTCGTAACTTCTTATCCTCACACTGGGTTCAACAACTGCTCCCGACCACCACTGCCTCTTTTCCTGGCTGCACCCTCCCCTCTCCAGCCCTGGACCAGCTCTCAGAACTCTGCTTTCCCCTGGCCGAGTCGGGAGGCTTCCATGAGCGTGGGTCTCTGAAGCTGAAGCTGCACTGTTTCTTTCTAATGAGTTGACCATTACATTTCTAAAGTTCTGAAATGGCCAACAGACCATAGAAAGATACCACTGTAGGCTCCTGCTTGAAACCAACAGCTTCAGAAAACTGCTGACCTTGATTCAGGGCCATTGAGGCAGGAGAATTTCTTAAGTCCTGGAATTCAAGGCCAGCCTGAGAACAGAATGAGATTCTATCTCAAAAGTAAAAGTTAAATTAAATTGATGCCAGGCATGGTTGTGGTGCCTATAAACCCAGTTACATGAAAATCTGACAATGGAATATTGCAACTTCAAGGTTACCCTGGGTAATTCAGCAAGAGTCTGTCTCAGAATAAAATAAAGTAAAAAGAGCTGGGAATGTAACTCAGTGTTGAGCAGTTGCTTAGCATGTGAAGACCCTGGGTTCAACCCTTAGAACCACAAAATAATAACAATAATGAAATAAAAATGATTATTTCCCGGAAGCATAATATTCTAAAATTTTATGACATTAAATTTTTGTTTGTAGTTCAGGCTGGCCTTGAACTCACTATGGAGCCTAGGGTGGACTCAAACTCACAGCCATCCTCCTGCGTCCACCTCGAGGGCTGAAATTAAAGGTATCCTACATATGCTAAATTTACACCTGGCTAAATTTTCTTTGATGATGTTTTAAAACTGATTTCAAGAGGCTGGATGTGATGGCACACACTTGTAACTCCAGTACCTGGGAGCTGAGGCAGGAGGATTGCTGCAAATTTAAGGCCAGCTTGGGCTACAGGAGTGAGAACTTGTCTAAAAATAAATAAACAAACAAACAAATGAATAAATAAATAAAACATTTCTAAGTTTTGCCTGTAACTCACCAACTCCACCAACTGATTTCACATCTTAGTATTGCTTTTTTATTTCAATCTTAAGGGACACCATTGCTTTTAGATGATTGAGATAGTTGGGTAGCTCTACTTCTGAATTTTTTTTTTTTTTGGTCTTTTTGAGACAGGGTTTCACTTGTAGTTTAGGTTGTCCTTGAACTCACTTATGTAGCCCAGGCTGGACTTAAACTTGCAACAATCTTCCTGCCTCAGCCTCCCAAGTGCTGGGATTACAGGCATGTGCCACCACACCCCAGTGAATATTGTTTTTATTTCAGATTTCTTGTTTTTGAGCCATTGTCTCATTATGCATTTCAGGCTGGCTTTCAACTCACTGTGTATAGCCTAGGATGACTTCAAACTTGCAGTGATCCTCCTGCCTCAGTCTCCTAAGAGCAGGGATTACAGGTGTGTACCACCATACTTGGCATTTCAGATTATTTTTAAAACACGTTTTTATATTTCCTGGTATTCTGGTAGATGTAGTGTTCTGTGATGTTAATATTCAATAACTTGCCTGGTGTGGTGGTACATACCTGCAATCTCAGCACTTGGGAAGTTGAGGCAGGAGGATTGCCTGGGCTGCATAATGAGTTTAAGGGCAGCCTGAACTACACAGCAAGACCCTGTATCAAAAAAAATGCAGACAAATAAATACCATCTTTTAGTAGATTGATTCCAGTTCTCTATTTGGTTTTAAATTCCCCTTTCAAGATGGGTGTGATGGTACATGCCTGTAATCCCAGCACTTGGGAGGCTGAGGCAGGAGGATCGTTGTGAGTTCAAGGTCAGCCTTGGCTAATAGTGAATTTGAGGCTAATCTGAACTACATAGCAAGATCTTGTCTCAAAAAAAAAATCCCCTTTGCCTGAATACATACAGATTGTTTTCTTATTTCACTGATTTAAATTCTTAGGCAAGAGAATGGGTCACAGCCAGTTGGCTCTTGCTAAGTATTACATAAGTGTGTTTTTTAAAGGTTCATGTAATAGCCAGGTTTGAATATACCTGTCCCCGCAGCGTTGACCAGCGTTAGGTATTTTTGTTTGGTTTCATAGCTGTTCATCAGGAACTTACTACACATAGTCTTTAACCTGCATTTCCTTAATTACTAAGGATGTTGAGTCCTTAAGGACAAATGTTTATTGTTTGCATTTCTCCTCAGGTGCCTTCGCACTTCAAGGCGACAGAGCAGCTGCCTACTGCCGTGTGTGGCCTCTGGGGTCAGGGTGGGAAAGAGCCTGGAGCCTCAGTGGGAGCCTAGGATGTGCAGGGAGATCCTGTTGCTTCAGCCTCCTGAGGGCTGAGATCATAGGTGTGCAGCACCATAGCTGGTCTTTCTGGCACCACTGAAAGGTCGGTGTGGAGATATTATTTGTGTCTACCATCGTAGATAGGACTGCAAATAAACTTTGTATGTAACGTGCATGTTAACCTTTCCCCTGTCTTACTGAAAACTATATACCTTTTAAAAAATATTTTAAATTGTGGTTAAATACCCATAACACAAAATTGATCACTGTAGCCAGACATGGTGGCACATACCTGTAATCTCGGCACTGGGAAGGCTGAGACAGGAGGATTGCCCCGAGTTTGAGGCCAGCCTGGGCTACATAGTGAGCTCAAGTCCTGCACTACATATCAAGACCCTGTCTCAAAAAAACCAACCAAATAAAAGAATGTATTGGTGGAGGTGTCCAGTGGGTGGTGGGAAATGGGGAGAGATGTTGGGCTGAGAGCGGGGCACACAGCAGGAAGTACTTGGCACCAGCAGATATGAGGGCCTACTGCTGTGCGAGCTTCCGACCGCAACCTGGGTGTCTGTCTTGCTGTGTATGGTTGGCACTTCTCTGTGCTGAGAGGAAATGACACTTGGTGACAGAACAAGGTAAGCTGGAGATATGTATCATGGAGAAACAATGTTGTCCATGTGGTTATTCAGGCACCGAACAGCACCTGAGGGCACTCTGTGTCCTGGGCAGTGCCAGCAGAATGATGTTGAGCAAATGAGACACAGCCTCTGCTTCCGGGGAGCCCAGGACTGCCGGGCTCTGCAGGTCACAAAAGCAATGTTTATAAACTCTCACTGGAGGGTGGAAACACCAGGCTGTGAGGGGCATCATGTTCATCACGTTCAATAAGGACCAGGTCAGGGCCACCAGTTAGAGGAGGTTTCCTCTCAGGCCAAGGCTGAGTGTACTGTCGCTGTGTGCATCTGTAACTCTTCTTTAATGATTCACCCTGGCCAGAGTGGGCGGAGCTCGCCTGTAATCCCAGCACTTGGGAGGCCGGGGCAGGAGGGTCATCTCGAGTTCGAGACTAGTCTGGGCTACCAAGTGAGCTCAAGGCCGGCCTGAACTGCATAGCGAGACCCTGTCTCAAAATGACAAAGAAAAAAGAAAAAAAAGATGATTCTCAGACCTTGACTTGCCTCCAAATTTGTGAGCCCACTAAGCCTCTTTATTTATAAGATACCCTAAGGTATTTTGTTATATCAACACAAATTGACTAATGCAGTGGTATTAGTTTTGTAACTCTTAATCCTTCACCTATTCGCTGACCCACCAAACATATTTTGGTTACCTTCGGAATGTCAGGCCATGGGTGGAGCGACCAGGAGCCACTGCCAGGTGTTAAGCAGGAGAACACACTGGAGGTTTTAGACAGAACCATCTTCTGGGTAACAGATGAAAGCACAGAAAGCGTTGGTTCTGAAGCCTGCCTGGGAGTAGCCATGGAGCCAGGATCTCTGAGGTTTGGGCTCAGCAATTTCATGCTCAGATAGGGTTGGAGCGTTTTTTCAAAAATTCCAGTGCAATAGAGAGAAAAGCACTGTGTTACTGAGGGGTGGAACCGTCAATGAATGTGACCTCCTGGTGGCTGCAGTAACCAGGTGAGTTGACAAGGCTCGGAGACAAAGGGCCATACACCGGGGTCATTTAGATGGTGAGGACAAGTCCCATTCTATCCTTCCATAGACAGTGGTTGAGGTTCACAAAATGAAATCAGGTGGGTTTGATGACACATACCTATGATCCCTGCACTCGGGAGGCTGAGGCAGGAGAGATTGCTGCAAGTTTGAGGGCAGCTTGGGCTAGAGAGTGAGTTCAAGGTTAGCCTGAACTGCATAGCAAAACCCTGTCTCAACAAAAGAAAAAGTGGAGTCAGGGTAATCCCCAGCTGGATCCTCTGTGTACACACAGACACTTCTACACAGACCTTGAGTTTAAGTATTTCATATTTATATTTCTGAGCACATACTGCGATTTTCCATTGCCTTGCAGTTCTCCTTCACTTTGGTAAAGCCTAGGAGAGAAACACGAGGCGGCCCAAAGCTTTGCCTCCCTTCCGTTCTCTGGGACTGCACACAAGCTGCAAGCAGTACATGGACTCGGTGAGGGCCGACTGGGGAAAGAAGCCGGCAGGGCGGGGGTGACCCGTCTCTGCTGCAAGGTTATTACTGGGCGTCCGAAGGCCCCAAGTGGTTCAGGAAGTCGGGAAGCTGTAAAGCCTCCGCGACAGCCTCAACCACCCCCTAGCATCAACAACCTTTACAGTAAAACGCGCGGAGACGCCTGCCTGCCCACAGCCCAGAGCGCGGAGGAGGCCGGCGGCGGGAGGCGCACGCTCCCGCCCCGCGAGGCTTAGACTCCCAGCACCTGGGGAACCCGCAAAGCGACACTCCATCTCCGGGAGCACGAGGCCAAGGACACTTCGACCTTCTCACTGCCGAGCAGGGGTAGAAGGCAATGTGCCGGGGCAAAAACTGACGAGGCTGATGGCAGCCGGACAAGACTCTCCGCTCGTCGGGGCCAGCGGGGAGCTCGCGGCCTGAACACAGCGGGGGGTGGGGGTGGGCGGAGCCCGCGCGGTTGGGGCGGGGACACTGGGCCTAGGGGCGGAGCGTTCTCCAGGACAGCCAATCAAAATGAAGGGTGTGGCCCGGGAGCGGAGCGAGGTGTGTCCTGGCCTAGGTTGGGTGAAGTTGAGGCTCCGGGAGGGGACTGCCTCCCAGCCGCCTACACAGCGTTATAAACGCCGGGCCACCGCGGCGCAGGCCGGCTGCCAGCGTCGCCGTCCCAGACCCGAGGCCCCTCTGCCTTGCCCAGGAGTTCGTTCTGCCTGGGGTCCATCCCATCCCACCCCGTGGTTCACTGCAGCCTTACCCCACCTGCTCAGCACCCCTTGAGCTCTCGACTTCTGCAGAACGCAATGGTCACAGCCACAAATGTCTCCCACGAGATGGGGCAGCTGTTCCAACCCTATGACTTTGAGACGACCCGGGACTTGAGGCCCTTTTTGGAGGAGTACTGGTGAGACCTGGGGAGGAGGAAGGGCCACGGCAGGGGCCAGAGCCCGCTACCTGCCGCGGGTGGGGACGGGGGATTGAATGCCTTCGCTGTGGCCCAAGGTGCAGGCCCAGACACCTCAAGAGATTCGAGGCGTGGGGGCAAGCGTGCATCAAGAAGAGGGTGGGAGACGTCCCGGAGAACCCTGCCTGCCACTTGCCACAGTGCTCTCTCCCACAAGCAGCCTGCCCCAAGATGCCTCACCGTGCCTGCGTGGAGAGGGCGGAAAAGCCATGGAGCCCCGCCAGGCATTTCCCAGGCTCTGCCTTAGCTGGAAAGCGCTCAGGGGAGCGTGTGGACTAACCTGACCCAACCATGCGGCGGCTATTGCCACATTGCCCGGGGTTCATTCTAGGTGTGGGCAAGAGACCTGTCACCCACCCCGCCTCACTGCCGGCGGTAATCGCGGAAGCCCTGGCTGTGGTTCCTGCCCGACTCTGTCTACACTAACACTGCTGGGAGAGGAATATGCTCGGTCCTTTCCAAAGGAAACCGAAGTGTCATACGGGTAGGAAGTGGCAGGGCTGGAAGTGCAACCGAACACACTCACATGGACAGAGCAGTGAGCACTCTCCCCTGTGCCCCTGTGAGCCCACGCCCTCTGCATTCTCCTGCCAGGGCAACTGCATTCCCCATAGCTCTGGTCTACCTGCTGCTTATCATCGCGGGACAGAGCTACATGAAGGCCAGGAAGGGTTTTGACCTGCAGCGGCCACTCGTCCTCTGGTCCTTGTGCCTCGCACTCTTCAGGTAAGCCACCCCTCTCCCACCCTCTGCCTTTTTTTTAGGGGGCAAGGATTGCACCCAGCATCTCAGAACCAAGCCATATTCCCAGCACCCTCTTATAAAAATTTTGAGGCAGGGTCTTGCTAAATTGAGAAGTTTCCCAGGCCTCCCCTCTATCCCGTAAATCTTTCCAGAACCCTCAGGTGCCTTCCTCCTAGCCTACACCTGTCCATATCACCCTGCTTTCCTTCTTTCCTACACCATGGCCCGGCAGTCTCCACTCCACCCCTCAGTTCCTAATAATCTGCCCAAGTCTGGCCAGCAACCCCCTGGAACCCCCTCGTCCAAACCCTTTGACCTTCCCCACCCTCCCCCAGCGCCTAACCCGGCCCCCAGCCCTACCTCCCTGTGCTACCTGCTTGTCTCTGCCCTCCTTTCCTGGGGAAGACTGACTGCATCTAGCAGGTGTGCACAGGGTCTGAGAGGCCATGACCCGTGTGTCCCTCGGAAGGGTGACAAGACTTGGTGACCTGGTGGGGCCAGGGGAAGGATGACTCGGTGCCTGGAAGTGACCTTACACTCTCTTCCTCTGTCCCATTTCAGTATCCTGGGGACGGTGAGAACGTGGGGCTACATGGGGTCTGTGATACTTAGCGGGGGCCTGAAGCACACTGTGTGTTTCACTGACTACACTGAGCACAGCATAATCAAGTTCTGGTCATGCCTCTTTCTTCTCAGCAAGGTCATCGAACTGGGTGAGTGGCGAAGCTTTGTGTCCCCAGGGCCCAGTGAGTTTCACGCCTGCCCCTCCTCAGAGTGCTTCCCTCACCCAGTGCATGGAGCCCCTTCCCTGCCCAAGCCCTAACAGCGCATTTCCTACTGACCCCTGCTCAGATTCTCTGCCACAAAGACCACCCTCCCCTCCCTAAAGGTTCCTCCTGTGTCCCCACCCCCAGTGAGGAAGGGGACCTGGCACTGAAGGGTCCACCTGACTCTCATCCCCCAGGAGACACAGCCTTTATCATCCTGCGGAAGCGGCAACTCATCTTTGTGCACTGGTACCACCACAGCACGGTGCTGGTGTTCACGAGCTTCGCGTACAAGAACAGGGTGCCCTCGGGTGGCTGGTTCATGACCATGAACTTCGGCGTGCATGCGGTCATGTACACGTACTACACCCTGAAGGCCGCCAGGGTGCCACACCCCAGGCTGCTCCCCACGCTCATCACCAGCCTGCAGATCCTGCAGATGGTCCTGGGTGCCATCGTGGGCATCCTCACCTACACGTGGAGGCAGGAGCGAGGGTGCCACACCACAGGGGAGCACTTCTTCTGGTCCTTTGTCTTGTACGCCACCTACTTCATCCTCTTTGCCCATTACTTCCACCAAACCTACATCAAGCCCCCGGTCAAAGCCAAGACCAAGAGTCAGTGAAGGGGTGGACAGAAAGGTAGCCTCTCAGGCTCTCTTTCTCCCGACCCTAGGGGACTGGACTTGCGTTTGGAGAATGATTAGGGTTCCTCCCCTGCATGGCTTCCCAGTGGTCCATGTGCCCCATGGTGGTAGAAGTTGTAGCAGAGAAGTATCACCCGAATGAGGGTACTGATATTTCTGTCTTTAATGTGAAGCCAAGCAGGCCCTGGAGATGGGGTGGGGCTGAGGAGGGTCCCGAGAGCAGATTTATTTATATTTCTATTCAGAACTGTTTCTTCTTGCTCTTTAAAAAAGGATGGAGCCTTTTTAAAATAAAATTTTTTTTGGCACTGGGAATCAAACTCAGGACCTTTTGTTTGCCAGGCAGGCGCTGTGCCGCCGAGCTATATCCCCGCCCCCCCCTAAAATTAATGATATGGAGCCAGGTATGCTTGCACAGACCTGTAATCTCAACACTCAGGAGGCTGAGGCAGGAGGATTGCTGTGAGTTCCAGGACAGCCTGAATTACCTAACAAAACCCATCTCAAACAAAATAAAAATGAATTATGTCGACAGGATCTGGAGGGGTTTTGGGGTCTGGGGTAAGAAGAGGGGTACTGGGGTGGAAGAGGTCTCTTGGCAGTGGGTCGATGTCAGCCGGGAAGCCTGAGGGGGTGTGGAAGGATGGGAGGCACTCACACAGAGACAATAAGAACCCTAGGCCTGGTAGGCACTTAATAAATATCTGTTACAGACCAGAATTTTATTGCTGTTAGGGGCCCGTGCCCCTCATAGGAACAGTGAGAAACAGGTGCAGAAAGGCGGAGTAACTCGTCTAAGGTCAGAGGTTTCCTAAATTGCCAAATTGATCCCTGCAAATACGCGCTGGAGACCAGACCTACCAGCTGTGCTCCCTGAGACCGCCAGGTGGCGCCGCAGCACCGGCTTTGGCCGACGGCAGCCGCGCGCTGGTTTCCCCCAAGCTCGAGGCACGCGTGCACCCCTTTACTCCGGGAGCCCGGCATCCCCGGCTGGAGGGCGAGGAGTGAGGGCCCCGAGGCCTGGATGCTCGCCTCGTCCCCGCACATCCATCGCTCTGTTTAGGCCGTGGGGAGAAGGACGGGAGAGGTCAACCGCGACTCGGAGTCAGCAGGCTTTCACAGTCCGCGCACGTTTATTTCATTTACCTCTGAAAACGGGATTGGGGCGTCTGGAGAAGGCGGCCGGGCCGGGAAACAGCTGGCCGGGGAGCTGGTCCGTTTTCCTGGCTTTAGTCCCGGGCGCGCTCCGGCCGGGAAGAACCCCGGCCCCCCACCCTGGCCCCGCGTCGAGAGCGGGCCAGCGCGGACGGCCGGTCGCGGCGAGCCATCGCGCCTCGGCGGGCGCTCACACGGGCCGCTCCACGGCGTACTGGCACGGGCTGAGGTTGGCGGCCGGGGGCGGCCCGGGCACGGCGGGGTAGCTGAAGGAGGCGTGCTGCTTGGCTTTGAGCCGAAGGCTGGCCAGGCTCGAGTTACACGGGTCCCGGTACACGTAGGGCGCCGAGGCGTACGGGCAGGACACGGCCGCGGAGGACACGGCGGACGGCGCCAGCCCGGGGGGGCCCCCGCCCAGGCCCTGCAGCGCTGCGGGGCCTGGCACGGCGCCGGGCGCGGGCGCGGGCGCGGGCACCATGGAGGCGGCGATGGAGCTGGGCGGCGAGAAGACGGGCTGCGAGGCCAGCGGCCCCACATTGACCGAGTTGAAGGCGAACGGGAAGGTCTTGGCGGCGAGCGGCGGCGCGAGCGCTTTGGGCGGCCAGTTGCCGTAGGCGTAGCCGGGGTACACGTCCTCGTAGGGCGGCACCAGCCCGCCGAGCGGCGCCGCGAAGCCGCCCTTGCACAGCTCGGCCTGCTGGCTGCGCTCGCGCTTGCGCCACTTGGCGCGCCGGTTCTTGAACCACACCTGCGGGCGAGGTCGGGCGCTCAGGGCAGGGCGCGCGGCGCGCAGGGGCCGCGGGGGGCGGGGCGCGGGGGCGGGGCGGGGCAGTACCCGCACGCGAGCCTCGGTGAGGTTGGTCCACACGGCGATCTCCTCGCGCGTGCTCATGTCGGGGTAGCGGTTCCTCTGGAAGGTCGCCTCCAGCTCCTGCAGCTGCTGGCTGGTGAAATGCGTGCGCTGCCGTCGCTGCTTCTTCTTCAGCGCACTGTCCTCGGGAGAGCCTCCGGGCAGCGAGGCCGAGGCCTTTTCTGAGTCTGCGGGCCAGGGGAGGACTTAGGGACCTCTCTCCCCGCAGCCGCTCCCACCCTGGCGACCCCCCCCCCCCGAGCTGCCCTCTGCCCCGGCCCCGGGAGGGGGCGCGCTCACCGCTGTGCTCCGGGCCTTTGCAGCTGTGCTCCGCGAGTGGAGGGTGCGGGGTGCCGGCGTCCGACAGCGACAGCGCGGGGCTGCGGGCCTCCGCCTCGGGGAGCAGCCCGAACTCCATGGAAGGCTCTGGAGGGAAGAGCACGCACAGACGAGGTTCATGGGGGCGCACGAGGTCCCTGTCCGCTGTCGCAGTCACCGATGCGAGGCCGCCCCTTGTGGAGTACCTCGGATAAGAGCGGGAACAGACCCGAAAGAGGAAAGGTGCACACCGAGGGGTTTATGCGCGTAGGTACGCTAGACTGGACGCACAGTTTGATAGTTATTGAATTTTAAAAAAGCACATCACTGCACATCACACCCCCTATGCTTCACCCCCCAAACCTGAATGTTCAGTATCCCCGCCAACACCCCTCAGCCAATCACAGGTCAGCCAGGGCCGGGACTTGCCATCATCTTCCTCGGGAGCTGTTACTTGCAGTCAGCTCTGGAATTTCTTCCGTAAGAGTGATCGAGGCTATCACTGGTGCTTACTCTGGGCCTCCACCTCATTATCTCTCACCTCACAAGAATAAATTCAAACTTATTAATGCACGTTAAGTTTCTCTTATCTGAAATGCTTGGGCCTAGAGGTGCTTCCGAATTCAAAGTTTTTCGTGTTTTGGAATATTTGCTTAGATGACCAGTTGAGTATTCCTACCCCAAAACTGGAAGTCAGAAATGCACCAAAATTTGAAAGTTGTGGAGAATTGACACTCAAAGTTTCAGATTTCAGAGCATCTCAGATTAGGGATGCCTGAACCGTTTCGCTTTTAAAATTTTTGCCTCTCACCGCTCTGGAGCCTAACCGAGGGCCTCACTTTTGCATGCTAGGCACTCCACCACTGAGCTTCCCTCCAGCCTGGGTGCCTGGCCTGTATTACTCTTTTTGAGTAATTACTTGATTACGGTCACAGAGCTTGTAAATAGTGTCTGGGTTCTGACCAGGTCTGTGCGACTCCTAATGCTTATTCTTTATCTGTTTCTCGAATTGTCTTCTTTGGGGCCCTGTCCAGATCCCCCCTGAGGGATTCAGCTAGATCCCCAGCCTGGCTTGGCTTGGGTGCATTTTAACTAAGGCAACTTTTCTGGCTTTGAACTCATAGCAATCCTCCTGCCTCAGCCTCCTGAGTGTTGGGATTTCAAGCATGGGCTGCCATTTCCAGCTAAGAGGTTTCATTTGAATAAATGGTTCCAAAGTAAAAAAGAAGTTGGAAAACAACCAGGTGCTCAGGCGATGTCTGCCCCTTCACCTGTCCAAACACATCCCCCATCCTACCAGGAATCTACCCAGCTCCTGCTTGGTCACCTCCAAGCCCGCTCCAGTCAGTTGGCATGGCCTCCATAAGACCTCCTTCCTGTCCCTACTCCCTGTCCACAGCTAGCCAGACTCTGCCCAGGAGCCGGCTTTAGTCCCTGTCCAGGTGTTGCCTCTGGTTCTCCTTTCTTGCTAGTTCCCAGGACCCCTGAGTGGGCGGGGAAGGGTCAAGACTCCTGCTGCTTCTTGGCCAGAGGAGAACAGAAGACTAGGGAAATAAGGCTGGGCCAGAGAGCTGGCTGGGAGGGATCTCTGCGCCCAGCACTCTCCCCATTAACAGGAGCTGAATGTAGACTTCTTCGTGGGGTGGCATTAATGCGATGGATTAGCCTAGATTGAGATGTGTGTCACTTGACTGCTCGGAATTTATTAAGAATCTTTCTTGAGAGGTGCAGATGGGCAGCGGCCTGTATTTGCACATGGTAATGTCCCCTTCAGCCAGCTCCCAGATCACAGCTGTGCCCCACCCAAGCCAGGTTGAGCGGGGGACAGAGGTTAAAGCAGGCTGCCCTTTCTGGGCGGTAGGGTCTGACCTTGGACTTTTTGCTGGGGTTGGAGAAGGGCTGGGTGGAACGAAGTCAGGCCAGGAGAGATGTATTCTCAGCCCACCTCCCTTTTGGGATCTGAACCGGAAACGTCAGTGCAATGGCAGCCTCAGTGGGCAGCTCCTCCCAAATAGCCGGGAAGATGAGGGAAGAAAACTTTGGACTGAGAGCTGGAAAAGTGGCTCTGAAGTCTGCTCTTCCTTCAGGCCCAGGGGGACCTGTAACACAAACCATGCCTGACTCTTCCGAGGGTCCCCTAAAGCTGGGAAGAAGAGGGACTGTAGATTTTGCCAGTAGGCAAAACTAAGTCTGCCCCATTGCCATTCATCCTTCCAGTCCGCCTTGGCTCCAGACTTCTGCTTTTCCAACGCCCCTGCCCCCGGCATTCCATACCTAGGTCTTGATTTCATCCTCTATTTCCGCAGAGGGAGACAGAGTGAGGAGGGCCAGAGTAAGGACGCTGAGAGCAGAGTTCAGGCCGTGTGCTCCCAGAGACAGACAGACACATGTGCAGACACACAAGCCCCCACTCAGACACAATAAGCACTTGGAGCTCGAGGCACACAAACACACACTCTCCCACACATGCGCTCCCACATCCCGCAGGCAGACACGCGGGCACAGCCTCCTCTCTGTGACAGGGACAGCTGCCGGGGCTGTTTTGGAGTTAGCCGCTCCCCTCCTCCTCCCCTGTCCGGCCCCTCAGAACCTTGGTTCTCAGTCGCAGGAGCTGCGGGCTCTGTGAGAGGGGGAGGAGGCCCGGGGGCAGGGAGTGTTCTGCTCCAGTGGCTGCGGGGAGAGCAGCTCGCTTGGCCCAGTGGGGAGAGGCAGCAGAGAACTAGAGCTGGGGGTGTGGTGCAGAGTGCCCTGACCCTCCTTAAACACTAATCTGGTATAGGCCAGAGGGATTAGGGTTATTTCATTGTGTTGTTTGGGTTTGGGGGATTTTTTTTTTTTTTTTAGACGAGGTCTTGCTATGTAGTCTAGGTTAGCTTTGAACTCACTATGTGTGTACCCCAGGCTGGCTTCAAACTCGTGGTGATCCTCCTGCCTCAGCCTCCTGAGTACTGGGATTATAGGTATATGCCACCATGCCTGGCATAAATTTGGAATCAAAAGATCTAGGTTCATGGTCTCATTCCCCAATTTGCTACAGTAGTTGTATGTCATTGGTAAGTTTACTTGTCTTGGCATATTTCTTCATTTCTAAAAGGGAGATAGAGCCAGCCATGGTGGCACACATCTGTAATCCCAGCACTTCAGAGGCTGAGGCAGGAGGATTGTTTTGAGTTTGAGGACAGCCTGGGCTATACCGGGAGCTCAAGGCCAGCCTGAATTACATACAATATCCTGTCATTTTTATTTTTAAAAAAATTTAAAAATTAAAGGGAGATAAACCATAATCCCTTCCCTACCTGCCTTCAGCATTGTTATAAGGTTTAGGTAACACACAACATGACGAAATGGGTAGCAGTGAAACCACCTGAGTATGGAGCCTCTGTCTGCCCAGATGCCATCCTTGGGGGAGGCTTTCCCTGGCGGAGGAAGCTGAGTGTGCGGTTTCAGAGAGGGACACAGCACTCTGTCCTGAATGGTGGGAACACTGGGAACAACGGAAACCACACCGGGAGCTGCTCTGGAGAGGAGGGGCTGACCAGGGAGAGGGTGCAGCGTTTAGACACCTGCATGCTGGGGATATAGCTCAGTGGAATAAGCGCCTGCCTAGCAAGCGCAGGGTCCTGAGTTCAATCCCCAGTATCACCAAAAAAAAAAAAAAAAAAAGAAAATGTTTTTCGGAGCTGGGGGTATAGATCAGTGCAATAGGCGCCTGCCTAGCAAGCGCAGGGTCCTGAGTTCAATCCCCAGTACCGCCAAAAAAAAAAAAAAAAAAAAAAAAAAACCAGACACCTGCATGGGTTGCTAACAGCAGAGAGAGGGGTTCTGACTGCAAAACTGCAGCGAGGGGAAACAGCCACAGCTGGGCAGGCGCCTCCAGACGTGAAAGTGGGGCACAGGTGCCCAGCCACCTGAGTCCAGTTGGGCCAGATGGGCAGAGGCTGTGGGTCCTGAGTGTCGTCTGAGCTGCAGACTGGCTGGCCGAGGATTAAGCTTCCCCCAACTGCTGGAGGTCAGAAAGCTGGGCCATTGGGACTGAGGCCAGGGACTTTGCCTCACTCACTGGATAGGGAAGGACAGCTGTAGGTGTGGAGCTGCAGGATTGGCTGGTGCTGGTAGCAGGCAGGGCCAGAGATAACCATGTTGGTGAGTCTGGCTGGCTCTGGGAGGGGCTGCCTGCACCATGGCCAGGGCCCCGATGGGACCAAGTGGCAAGCCCAGACCTAGGGAGAAGTCCACGCTGGACTTACAGACTGCCCAGAACAAAATATCTAGGATGCATTAGGGGAGAAAGCAGATCACTGGCCAGAAAGGCCATGGAGAGGAGGCCATGGTTCCTGCGGAACTCGACCTCACAGCAGGAAGGTGAGGAGGCAGCTGCCACGATGGCCACCGGAACCCTGAGGCTGGGGTTTTTGACCAAGGCCGTTCTCAGAGCCCACGGTGATTTGCAACCCCAGAGCCGAAGGCAAGAGGTGCACTTGGAATTTAAATGGGAGAAAACCTTGTTTTTTCAGGAGCAGACAAACCAGGAAGGGCTGAAGCAGTGACATGTCCGGCCTGAAGCACATGGCAGAAGTGAGGCCAAGGCCTTGCGCAGCCCAGAGCCACGGGACTCACCCAAGGCTAGAGTGAGCCCTTGCGAGGGGCACAGCCTGCCATCCTCAGGAACATCGGGCACTCACTCTGGGGTGTGAGCTGCGGGGTGCAGATGGGAGCGAGTGAGGACGTGAGTGAGGACGTTTGGTCAGAGTGCTAGGGCAAAACACCTGAGCCAGGAAGGCAGCAGTGTGGGGGCGGAGGTGAAGCAGAGAAGGAACCTGCACCTGTCCCTCGCAGGGCTCCTCCCTGCTTCTTCCCTTCATCTAGCCTTAAGTGCTGAGCAGAAGCCCTGAGGACAGTCACGCCGGACTCTGACTTGCCGACTTCCGGGTGACAGTGCACGGATGGGAACCTGGGGCGCAGGTCTGGCTAGCCTGGGGGAGCCAGAGAGCTGGGAGCCCGTGTCAGATGGTGCCGTGTTGGGAACTCTGAGTATGTAGGTGCAAGGCTCATGGGGGAGTTTGGAGACAGACAGGCCAGGGCCTTGTACATCCTGAAGCAGGGCTGGGAAGGAGCTGGGAAGTTCCCAGAGCAATGGGAAGCCTCACTTGGCCAGTCTCGGTGCAGATATGGAATGCAAGTGGGGCAGGCTAAGGGGCCTCTGAGAGAGACTTGAGGTGCTGGTCTAGATTTGATAGTCTAGGCTGGAGTACTTCTAGCTTTTCCATCAAAAAGCCCCTAAAATCAATAAAAGAACAGTAGAAGCATGACCTAAAACAGCTGCCACACTAGTTTGAAATTTCTTTGAGGGTTCCCACTTGATTTTTTTGTTTGTTTGTGTTTTTGACACAGGGTCTCACTATATAGCTCAGGCTGGCATGAACTCAGGCAGTGCTCCTGCCTCAGCCTCCCAAGTACTGCGATTACAGGAGTGTGCCACTATGTCTACCTCTGACTTGATTTTACCATTCAAGCAAATTTTGCATTCTATGCCATACTTTAGCCATATTTATTTTAATATAAAAAAGAGGTACAGACTTCCTTAGTCTTTAAGTGACATCACACCGGGAAGATGGGCCCTACCCAGCCTGCCCCTACCCTCTCTGTGCCAACAGAAGCAGCAGCATCGGCACGACCCTTATTTGGCAGTGGTGACCAAAGTTGATACGGTAAGGGAGAAGCAGGAAAGGGAAAAGGTGAACTGAGATTTACCCAGGAAAATGCAGAAGGAGAGATAGGGAGGGTTTCACAAACCATTTCTTTGCTTTTCTGTAGTGCTTTTACTCTCTCTTCCTTTTCCTCCCTACTGCTCTTATCATGGATCCTGGTCATGGACATTCTAGATACCCCAAGTCAGGGCCTAAGGGACCCTTCTGTTCAGCTGTCATTCCCTCTCCACACTGGCAGCATCATTTAGACTGGCGAATGGGGAGGGACAGCTTCCACCTGGTCCTGTTCCTCTCACCATAACTCAGCTCCAGCTTTCCACCCCTCCCTTCCCTTCCTGGGCCTCCACTCAGCAGGAGACAGGCAGAGGTCATGAGGTCAGGATATCTGGCCAGAGATGTCAAGCCTTTAGGGGACCCCTGCCCCCAGGTTCTTGGTGTGGGGCAGGGGTGATAGCTGGTACCTGACCTGGGATAGGTGAGCCATCTGTCCTTAGGCACCTTCCAGCGGCTGAATCAGGGACTTTGTCAGGCTGCTGCAGGGCCCTGCCTAAGAGTCTGTAGTTACAGGAGGCCCGAACTGTGGGCAGAACGGTAGCAATTGGCCTTCTTCTGGTGCCTCTGCACTTGCAAAGGGCCTCGCTGTACATAACTCAGCTCTCATAGCCACCCCACAGGGCAGAAATGCCCACCTCTACATCATCACAAGAAGGGAGGAAATCATCCAAGGCTGCACAGAATGAAGATATCCAAACCCTCTTTTGGCCTTTCCAAGACCTTAGTGGCTGAAGCCCCTCCACCCTGCTGCCTTGTGTGACTCTGAGGTCCACTGATCTAATCCCTGGAGGACTCTGCTTCTACTTCCTGCTCTACGACCTCTCTGGACATGAACTCTGGAGGCTGACTGCCCGCTGTGTGCCAAAGAATGTTTTCCTATTCATCCTCAATTTGCATGACTTAACTGTAAGAGGCCCCTCCATCCACTCTCCTGCTGATCTTGTCTTTCTTTGCTGTAGATTTGCATCCTGTCTCACCTTCCAGAGGCTGCAACTTTGAAATTTGCTCTCTCCAGCCATCAGTGGCTCCCCGTCCTGCCACCCATCCTCTGTCCCTTCTCCAGGCCTGTAACATTTTCCCACACAGCCAGGGACAGGGCTCATGCTCAGTTACATAGCCTTACGCAAGAGTAGAAGGTTCTGTCTTTTGTTTTTTATCATCTTTGCTGTGGTGCCATCTCTTTTTGGCCTTTTTGACAAAAGGAAAATCTGGGGGCTAAAGTCTTCAGGGAAGCATCTGTGATATTTCCTGACTCCGAATCCTTCATTTCATCCATAATTTCAGTGACTCTTCAAAGCCAGTGGGAGTACATGCCCCCCAAAGTGTATCGGAATGTGATGACAGTAACTAGCACGTGAGCCTATTTATTAAAAGAGGGCAAGAGACAAGAAAAGGTTGTGTAACCATGTTTTAGCCAGTGTCTAAGCAAACTCTAGATTTGAGGAGTGGAGGTGGGAACATTGGGAACATATACTGTACATTAATTATGGGTGGAGAGTAAGAAAGGTTGAGACCCAGTGGCTTAGATTACTCACTGCTAAACACAACGCCTTGCACTTGTCCTCATGAAAACCCCTTCCCTGGCCGGCTTGTCTAGCTCACTTACAGAGACTCAGAGTTCTCTCTACTCTTCCTCTTCAACTTTTTTTTAAGTACTAGGGACAGACCCCAGGTATCACTTAACTAATCCCCAGCCCTTTTTATTTTGTTTTGACAGAGGGTCATGTGAAGTTGCCCAGAGCTGGCTTCCCAGCTGGAAAGTTTTCTGCCTGTGCCTCCTGAGTAACTGGGAGAGCAGCTGTGCACACCCAGGCTCAGCTTGTCCTGTTCAACTTAACTGGGCTCTGGCTAGAACTGAACTAAGGGTGGGCAGTTACTATACAGGCCGGAAGAGGCAGAACCCACCCCCAGCCAGGGAAAGCAGAGGGCAGTGGAGACAGGATTCCCAACCAGACTCAGAGCACCAGATTGGCTCCATGTTGGACTCAGGGCCTGGGGTAGCATGTGTCTCCTTCCAACTCATAGGCACCAGGGCAGCGTGGAGTCTGCTGGGCCGAGGATGCAAACCAGAAACAGGAGCACCAGGCCTGCTTTACCCAGGGGCCTCCGCCTTCTCTTCTGGCTCCCCACCGCCACAGCCTCCAACGGAGCCTGTGGCAAGGTCTGGGGCGTCTGCAGTTAGGGGTCAGCTCTGAGTTTATGAAAGCTGGGGCTGCCAGGGGCTTGTGCTGGGCTCTGGACTGCATTCCTATTGCTCGTTATGGCTCATCCTTTCCTTTCCTGGTCTTGATTCACCTTCAGTCCTGTCATTAAATATCTTTCCTCAAATGTGGAGGTTGCAAGCCCCGGGCGATGCGCTGATCTACTCCGAGTTGGAGGGAGGCTGTCCCCGAGACACCCCGCCCTGGCCGGGGCTGCACTCTTTACTCCCACCCTGGCTCCCCAGTCCTCAGCCAGGGGGCGTAGAAACGAGTTTGCTAAGAGTGAGCTGGATTTCACCCACCACAGCCGACCCCGTCGCATGCACAGCGGCTGCCGAATGGATAGGTATGCCCACAGCCAGGGACATTCTGTCCACCGCGGCCAGACAGAGCTGCTGCTCCGGAGAGAACCACTTCACCGCCCCGGACACTCTGTCCGCTTTGAGCTCCGGGCGCCACGGACATTCCATCCGATTCCGAGGTGGCCCCGGGTCGAGACCCACCCAGCCTGGCACCCCGAGCCGGCTCCACCAGCCCTCGTTTGATTCTTTGGGGTTACAGCCCCGGCTCTGTGGCTCCCACAGCGATCGTCTGACCCAGTCGCTGCCGGCTCTCCAGACCTAGCTCCTATTCCAACTGCAGAGCAGCTGCGGACTGAAGCGCGCCGACTTGCGCGCCCGTTGGCGGTCCGTAGTCCGCCCGAGCTTGGGTCGGGGTGTCGGGCGCCGCTGAAGGCCTCGTGTTGGACGCCCGCCGCCGGTCCCCTAGCTGGCCAGGGCCTCTGCGGCCCCTGTCCCCGGGGCAGTCTGTTCTGTGCCCAGGATTCCAGGAGATCTCCGCGTTTGCCTACTGCCTGCTTTGCGGGGCCCCTGTCCTGGCTTCACGCCTCCGGCTTCGCTCGGGTCCCGTGAGTCTTCCCCTTCCCGGTCTCCCGGGTCCTTACCCTGAGGTTCCCTTTTCCCAAGTCCAGGTTTGCAGGACGCCCTCCCCGTGTTGACCCGTTCCCCAGGTACCGGAGTTCAGACGCTCCAGGTTCTGTTCTGGGGGTCCCGGGACCGGCCACGGCCCCGCGGCCTCTCGCGCTCCTGTCCCCGGCATGGTCAAGCACTCACAGCGCGTCCTGCGGCAGGCGGACTCCGGGCGGCGGCGAAGGTCTGGAGGGCAAGCGAGGCCGGGGCCAGGCACCCGGCCGGGGTGGGGGCTGTCCCCCTGCTCCCGGGCGGCCGCTTCGCTCCGGCGCTCCCAGACCCGCGGGGGAGAGCGCGAGCCTCGCCGCGGACTGCCACCCCCCGCCGGCGCCCATTCACTTTATGGCAGCCCAGGGCTCCCCCAGCACGCCGCTCTGAGCCGCGCGTCTCAGGCCCCGCCCCTTCCAGCTGCGCGGCTCCGGCCCCGCCCCTTCCAGCTGTGAAGGTCTATGCCCCGCCTTCGGGGGAGGGGTCCCGCGGGCTGGCCGCCAAGGACCCCGCCCCCTGTCCAATCGGAAGCGAGCCCAGGCTGCCGGGCCACTCCCCTCCCACGTGGCCGGGCCGGGGCTCCAGCAGGAACTCTCTGGCAGACCAGAGCGGTGGAGTAGCGTGGCAGGCCAAGCAGGACCCGCGGGCGGCGAAGTGGGGCCCGGCACCTCCCCGGAGCCAAGCGTGGCGGTGCCGGGGGAGAGGGCTGCCGGGGTGCCAGGCGGGAATGTGCGCGAGGCCGCCGGCTCTCCGCGCTCAGACTTGTCTGCCGCTCAAGTTTCGCCGATTTTCTCCACCTGTCGCTGTCCGTCTCTCCGCCTTTTTGTCTCCGTGCCAGTCTTCCCACGTCGTCTTTCTTTCCTCTTCGCCGCCTTGCTCCTGTTTTTTGCCTCTCTGCTCCTGCCTCTGCCGCTTTGAGAGATCAATTTCCCTTTCTCTGTGCCCTCTTTCTCATTTCTCTCGCTTCTCAAGCTGATTACCCCGCCACCCTCTTCCCCTTGGAAGGTGACTGCGTGAAAAAAAACCGGGCTTTGAAATGAGGCAACCTAAAGTGGATTTCCAGCCCCACCGCTACCTGTGCGCTCGGCAGCTGACCTTGGACAGCTAACTTAATTCACTGCCACCCCAGATTATCAGGGCCGCCGCGAATTCCTTGAGTACGGGTTGGTGCTTTCCAAAGGGGGTGGGCCTTTGAGCCTCTCTCTCTCTCTCTGTCTCACCCTCACCCTCGGTCTGCCTGAGCTGTGCCCTCCCAGCTTCGGGAGGGCCGGTAGCAGATCAGTCTTGTGGGCAGAGCATAGCCTTAGTGTTTGCCGATTAGGAATTTTCAAGGGACAGGAACGTGTGGCATTGGACCAGGTTGCTTGGTGCTCCTGAGAACCCTAAACCCAGCCAAAATATGCTCCCAAAGCGAATCTGACCACTCACATTTCTGCTTAAAACCCTTTAAAGGTTCTTAATTCCCCTCAGGATAGAAAGTCAAGGTCCTAGTCCGGCATACTGTACCTTCAGGAGCCAACCCTGTCTTCATACAGCCTCCTTCCCAGTGGCACACCTCTAGCCTCCACTGGTCAGTCTTTCCAGCCCCTCTCTGTCCTCCTAAGTTCCACTCAGGCCTCATTCTCTTGGGAAGGTCTTCCAAACTCCCAGGTTAGGCAGAGTCTAGCCTCTCACTCCCATAATCCTGTGCTGCACACTCTTCTCTCACCTGCTGCATTAAAGGGTCTAAGCTTATGAGTGGTCCTCATGTGACTAAGATTCAAGTGCAAGGACCAGGTCTTCATCCTTCTGTTTCCAGGGATAATGTAGAAACTCAATAAATATTGCATACTCCTCAGTCTTTGTTGTTGTTATTGTTGGTTTTTGTCTTTGCTGCCAGACTGTCCCCAGCATGCATGCTGTGGGGAGAACCTGTCCCAGTCTGCTCTGGGCATCTTCACTTGCCTGAAGTTGATATCAGGTAATGTGAAGGAGCAGATTTAAAGGGTGGTCAAGAAAAGTCTGGCTCGATCACACATTAGTATTATCCTGGAAGACTCACACAAGGTTTTGGAAGTATGTTTGGTGATGAGTAGTAAAATCTCGAGAATCCTCAAGTCCAAAGGACTTGCCCCTCATCTTCCTAAGGCTGACTACCATTTACTTCAGAAAGTGCTTACTGTTCAAAAGCATTTTGAGAAGAGCAGAGAAGGATCTAAATTCCTTCTGGCCAGGTGTGGTGGCGCACACCTGTAATCCCAGCACTCAGGAGACTGAGGCAGGAGGATCTTTGTGAGTTCGAGACCAGCCTGGGCTGCCAAGTGAGCTCAAGGCCAGCCTGAACTGCATTGTGAGACCCTGTCTCAAAAAGACAAAAAATAAAAAATTCCTTCTGATTCTGATTAGAGCCAAATTCACTGGCTCAATCGTATAAGACCAAGTGAATCCCCCGGCTCAAGGCCAGCCTGAACTGCATAGTGAGATCCTGTCTCAAAAAGACCAAAAAAAAAAAAAAAAAAAAAAAATTCCTTCTGATTCTGATTAGAGCCAAATTCACTGGTTAAATCGTAATTCTCTTTTTTTTTTTTTTCGGTACTGGGCATCAAACTCAGGACCCTGTGCTTGCTAGGCAAGCGCTTATTCCACTGAGCTATATCCCCAGCACACTGGTTAAATCGTATAAAACCAAGTGAATCCCCCTTCCCACCTGGCCTCCACTGAAAATATGGGTCATCAATAGCGTCTGCCTGCTGGCATAAATTTGACTATGTATTAAAGCAATAAAATAAGTTTTTAACTTAAAAATCATACTGAAATCTAAGAGAAAGATGTTTTACCTGGTAAGATGACAGTAGTTAGTAGAGGTTAGGGAATTGTTCTCTCTCTCCTGTTCATCTTTAATGTACATTCACATGCTTTTAAAATGTAGAAAGTAGGCATGTGGAAAGACAGAGTAATAGGGAATTTTGACACAATTAGATGTTTCAATAGCTCTCTATGAGTTTTTTTTTTTAACACCAGCAATTGAACTCAGGACCCCTGTACCGCTGAGCTATATCTCTGGCCCTCTCCATGACTTCTTTTACTTTTTTTTTTGAGACAGAGTCTATGTATTTCAGCCAGACCTTGAGCTCACTTTGTAGCCCAGGCTGGCCTTCAACTCAAGACAATCCTTCTGCCTCAGCCGCTCCATGACTTCTTAATCTGAGACCGGCCTGGGAGACCAATAGCCACTTTTCAAATGAAGACAAAGGCTGAAAGATAGTGTGAAATGATGTGGTGTGATAGTGTATCCTCTTCTCCTGACTTTCTTTGTGTTAAAGAAGCAAGATCCTTAGCTGGATTCAGAGATCAGGACCCCAGTGAACAGATGCAGGTAGCTGTTGAGGGGCTCCTCAGGCCGGATATCAGCTCTGAGTGGTTCTTCAAGTTAGAGTATCCTATCATGCGATTTTGCATACCTGGTTTTGGGCTACATTCCTATGGGGTTATGTATGGAGCTTCCCTGGACTTGAGTTATCCATCAGTTGGAGGAATGTGGAGAGAATTGATATCTTTTTCTGTTTTTGTTATTTTTGGTTTTGTTGCTGTTGTTGTTTTGAGACAGAGTCTTGCTATGTAGTGCAGACTAGCCTTGAACTCACTATGTGGTGCAGACTAGCCTTGAAGTCTCAGCCATTCTTCTGTCTCAGCCTCCCAAATGTTGGAATTACAGATGTGTAGTCCAGTGAAAGTTGGTGTTATTTTTCACTGTCTCCAGCAGCCTCTCCCTGTCTGCAGGGACACCTGGATTCTACTCAAAGACAGATGGGGAATTCCACAATTCAATCTGCAAGCAGAAAACCCATTCTCCTCTCATCTTCCCATACATTATCACTTCTTTTTTTTTTAATTTTATTTTAAAGACAAAAGAATGGAGACATATGAACCAGAAAAGCCATAAACAATACAGAAAATACAAAGTTATACAGAATATAGTAGGGAATTAGAACTGGATGTTGTATTACACAGTTATCTTCACATTAGTTAACACAAAAACATTAAAGGAAATACCAAATTATAGATAAGATAGTAGGGAA
>PVLD010006012.1:6475-70273 GCA_004027595.1 Dinomys branickii | reverse complement strand
AACCTTCATCTTTGTTACTCAGTTACACAGATGATGGCCCTTTTGATCAGTTCGTTTTTTCGCCTCCCTCATCTCCGTTGCCCTACCACTCAATCAGTCGTCTTCCCTGTGATAATAACTGTACTCCTGGGTTTATCTATATCCTTGGACTCTCGCCTTGGGAAGAGATATAGCTGCCTCAGGCTATACTATAACATACAGGGGTGTATACAAACTGCCATGGTTGGGGGTGGGAAAGCACATATGCTCACAGCGGACCGCCCAGTTCCACCCTGTCGTCGTGCTATGGGTGGGGGCGGGTCCAGACCATGTGGCTCCAGCATTACCGTTCCCCACCCCTTGCAGCTGGGCAATGGGTCTCGAAGCTGAAGCTACGAATGCCGAAACGAGGGCGTGGGCCAGGGGTGTGCTTGGAGCGGCAACCTCCTCCCTCTCTATCTCGTCTCCCTCCAACTGCGCCATGTCAGACCTGCGATCTATCACTTCTATATCATTTAAAATGGTTTAGTAATCTCTGTCGTCTCTTATAATGTGCATGTTGTCTCTTATAATGTGCTGGGATTACACCCAGCCCTGGGAAGGTTGAGGCAAGAGTTTTTTTTTTTTTTGTTTTTTTTTAATTTAAGGAGCATTGCTGGGTGTTTGAGGCCAGCCTGGGCTAAAAAGTGAGTTTAAGGCCACTCTGAACTACACAGCTGGACCTTGTCTCAAAGAAAAAGGGGGCGGGAATCTAGCCTCTTAGCTTTAGTGTCAATAGTGATGTGTACTGGCTTGTGCGATTAGCTTTGCTCCTGGTTGGTGAGGCGTGTTTAAGCCGTGAAACGAGGGTCAGAGTTGGGGGTTATAACCTGATAGACTAAGGCATAAGAGGTAGCACAAATCAGTGGAAAAGAGCTGAGCTGGGGGTGAGGACACCTGGGTTTGTCTCTCTACTCTGCCACCTACTAGCTGGGATTCAGTTTCCTGTTCTATACAATAAGGACCCTTGCATTATATATCAAAGATTTCTACCATCTCCCATTTTCTCTTGTTCTGGAGGAATGGGGCAGAAGATACCGAGAAACAGCAGCGATGAGACAGTCACATCTATAAGTGAAAATGGGACATGTAGACAAGAGGGAGGGGATAACAGAGGGTGAGGTAGTTCAATGGGATTTAGGGTCAAGGGGTCCTAGAGCTGTCCCGAAAGGGCATTATCCCTTAAGGAGCAGAATATTGAGAGTGTAGTCGGAGGAGCAAGGGCGCCCGCTCAAGCTCTCAAAATACGCCCCGCCCTCCTGCCAGCAAATCACAGCTTTCCTTCGCGCAAGGCCCAGCAGCCACTGCCAAATGGCGCGCTGCAACCACACTCTACGTAACTCCTCCTCTCCAACCACCCAGCAAAATTCCTTATTTTTATTGGCTGTTGTAACTATCACTCAGACAATTCTGTTATTTGTTGGTTGTACCCTACCTACTCTTTTCTTTCCCTGGTAGTCTCGCCTCTTCAGGCACTCCCGCCTCCCAGGGCCAATTCATTTCTTCGATTGGATAACTGGAATGCCACTTTTCATAGCTCCAAGCTGTGATTGGCTGTAAGCGGCAGGGCTCGCATAGTTACCAGGCAGCGGGTTTGACTGAGGCTAGTTACCACGTCAGTGAGCTGACAGGGAAGGTAGCCGGTTCCACCGCCCGGCCCGGCCGACCCATTCTGGCCAGCTGTACGAGTCCGTTGACTTCAGCCTTCACTCCCCGAAAACGGACTCCTTTCCTCCTCCCATCCACCATCCTTGCCGGGGTAGCCGCTGGGAGCCGCCTCGGGGGCGCAGCTGACATGAGCCGCGGCCGCTGGTCCCGGGACTAGGCCCCGCCATCTTGGATCCGCTGACAGGTCCGCCAGTCCCCTCCGGGAGTTGTAGCGCCGCGGAGGCCACCCTGTCGTCAAAGCAGGGAACGCGGGGACGAAGCATCAAGGGGGCGCGCCGGGGTGGGTTCCGGACTCGGGGCGCGGTAGTAAGACTGGAAGAGGGTTGTGGGAGGGGCCTGGGCGGCATGCAGGGGGCAAAGGTCAGCTCCGCGCGGGCGGGGGCGACCCCGGCCGTGGCTGGCGATACCTCGCAGGTGGGTGCCTAGACCCTTCCAGGGCTAGGGTAAGGTTCCGCTCCTCCTTCCCGGAGCTTTCCGCGTTCCGAGGAGCCCCGTGCGCCAGCTAAGAGCAAAGCTAAGGAGATATCCTTCCAAGGCTGGTTTCCAGGCCTCGGAGAGGAGTCTAGGCAGATTCCGTAGCGCTCCCGTGTGATTGCCTCAGTTTAGCTGGGTTGGTTCATTCATCCAAACGGTGGTCCAGAGCGACCTAGCCCTGGGGGGTCAGCAAGAAGACCTGGAGGAGCTGGGGCCAGCAGTCTGGGGAGCTGGGCGATGAGAAATTTTCTTCTTGCAGGGCAGCTTAACCACAGCTCTGGGGCTGCGTGTAAACACTGGACTTACTTTCTGTGCCTATTTCTACCCTTAGGGGACTGTTGACAGGTATTCTCTTTTGTTGTGTGTTTTGGGCTAGGATCTCCTCCTAGGCCTTTTCCCGTGGCCTAATGAGGTGAGCTTTGACCACAAGGAAGTCACTGACACATTTGACAGAGACCAAAGAGGGATTTAAATTCTGGCAATGTTTGGTACTGTTGGCCAGTTTTTTTAGTGGGTTGAAAGAGTTGTAAGAGATAATTGGAGAATTGTGGTAGGATCAGGGAGGCCGAATTAATGATGGAGCATAATCCCAGAGTGTAGTTTACAGAATGATGACCTTTGATAAACTGCTGTGTTGTGAAGCCATAAAAGTCACTGAAGGTAAAGAGTACTTTTCAAGAGGAGGGATTAGATAGTATTTTTAAATGCACAATAGAGAAATTTGTATGCCTTTATACCAGGTAAGAAAAGGTCCTGCTCTAGGCCCTGTGGAGGATGGACATGGAGAGGTCTGCTTTGGAATCATGCGGCTTACGCGTTATTTAAAAGGAGTAGCACCTACGGAGTATGCCAAAAAATGTATGAACACTTCAGGGAGAGAAAAACTTGTATAATATTTTAAAGCTAAATTTATTGAGACATTGTAAGATTAACACAAGTTTCCTTTGGCCTCTCAATGCCAAGAGGTGCTCAAAGTGGTGGCCATTAGCTTCCAGACATTATTAGTATGGTGAACTGCTGCTTGGGTAATCTTGGTCATTGAGATTACTGCATGTGCACTTTTAATTTCTTCTCTAAGGGCCACAGTGTAGTAGTGGGTTTTCTATGACATACAGTAACCTCTAGGGTCTCCCACATGAGCGTAACACTGTTGAAAAGACATACTATTTTTCTTTTCTTTAAGTGTGTGTACAGTTTTTTGTGGCAGATTCTGTATGCACCGTTCCCTTGCTTAAGGATTTTTGTTTGTTTGTTTTTTGTGATATTGGGGACTGAACTCACAACCTTGTGCTTGCCAGGAAGGTGCTTATTCCACTAAGCTATCTCCCCAGCCCAAGGATGTAGTAAGGTTAAAAGTAGGATAAGTCTAATGCCTTTCAACAGGTAGTGGACATTTAATAAGTATTATCCTTGGATAACACTTATTATATGTATACTGGGATTAAGTTTTAGTATGTAAACAGGACTTACCCACTTGGTTCTGGACCTGCAAGTCAGGAATACTGCACTTTTGCATGGTGAGGTAATAACCAGGAGGATGAAAATATCCACTTCATCTTAGCCAAAAGGCTAAGAAGTGTTTGGATCAAAATCTCATGGTGTTGGAAGGGAAAATTATCCAGGGTGATAGACTGATTGAACTTAGTTTCCCCTGGCTAGTGCCCTTCGCCTTCCTGAAATTGTGTTAAATGTGTATGTGTGCTGGAAGTAGAAGGGATAGCATTTATGACTTACATTTATTGATTTAAAATAAGTGGGATAGAAATGACACTGGAAAGCTGGGCGAGGTGGCACATGCCTATAATCCCAGTACTTGGGAGGCTGAGGCAGGAGGATCGCTGTGAGTTTGAGGCCAGCCAGAGCTACTTAGTGAGCTCAACGCCAGAGTAAACCACATAGTGAGATCCAGTCTCAAAAAAGGAAAAAAAAAAAAAAAGAAAGAAATTATACAGAAAACTATTTACAGTTTAACTTGCTGATCTAAGTTGTAGAATTTTCAAAAAAGTAGCTGAAGTAGCAAATGAAATGACATGGTCACTCAGGAAGTATCCAGATTTGATGGACTTGAGTTGCTCATCTGGACCATTGCAGTGTCAAGTTGATGTACTTTACATAATAGCCAATATGGTCTTAGGGTGGATAAGTGTGACCAATGCAGCATCTTTTCACTTGAGCCTGAGGGTGACTATAAAGATATCAAAGATTTTCTTTGTCTTAAACAGTTATTTTGGGGGTGAGGGTGTAGCTCAGTGCTGGAGATGTGTGTGGCATGTGCAAGGCCCTGGGTTCTGTCCCCAGCACTTCCCTCCCCTCTTCCCTCTATCTGGTCATTTTCTAGATAGATGTAATTCCCACACACCCATAAATCAGAAATGTTGTCTTTCCTTCATTTGAGCTGCTTTTTATGGTGGCTCTAGGGCCAAGTACCTTGGAGTCTTGACAGTGATCCTTGTTAGCATATTGGGAACTCAAGCGGTAGTCACATCTCAGTAGCTGGGCATCAGCCCTGGTTTCAGCTCACAGTTCTGAGTTTCACTACTATTTCACTTCCTTATGTTCTAGAAGTCAGAATGATGGCCACTTTTAAATAGTGACTTCATTGAGAGAATACTTAGACTGGCTACTATGCAGCATCTGGGGAGGAGGAAGGCAGCGCCTGCTTTTTTTTTTTTTTTGCGTTTTGAGACAGGGTTTCACTATGCAGTGCAGCTCAGGCTGGCTTTGAACTCACTTTGTAGCCCAAGTGGGCCTCGAACTCACAGTGATCCTCCTGCCTCAGCCTCCTGAGTGCTGGGATTATAGGCGTCCGCCACCCATGCCCTACAGCTCCTGCTTTTGAGGAGACACTGTGATGTAGAACAGTGGCTGAAAAGATCATTTTAGTCTTTGTTTGCCTCTTCTAATTGACTGATCATACTCTATCCTTGTCCATCAGTGTGACTGATTGGAAGGATTCTGCTGTTGGGGTTATGGTGGGTTGAGCTGAAGAAAGATTCATTTTACTTATTTCAGGCTGGAAGAACTATGTAAATGTAATAGCTGTAGTTGGTCTTTCATTGTTTCTCTTTTTTTTTTTTTTTTTTTTGGCGGTACTGGGGATCGAACTCAGGACCCTGCGCTTGCTAGGCAGGCGCTTATTCCACTGAGCTATATCCCCAGCCCCTGTTTCTCTTTTTCTGTGTTTCAGTATATTCACCTGTGATTGTTTAATTTAAGGGAAAATTCAGTAGAGTAGTGTGTTGCTTTGGAACCTCAGCAGCAGTGGATGTGGTCATGGAAGTAGTGCTATGTTCCGTTAGGAGTAGAAGTGATTGTAGAAGCAGTCGTACTATCAACGATGATGGAAGTGCGTTGACAAATCTTATAACCGGGTTACAAGTTCAGATGGCCAGCTGTCAGTGCAGTAATGTAAATGAGCGAAAGGCTCAGGAGGGGGTGGGTGCACTGCAGACTGGTTTACTGGAGAGCCCAGGTGGGTTTTTAGAAGAGGCAGCTTGCAACTTACTGACACATTTTTCATTTTTGAATGTTAGTACAGTATGATCAGTCTTGCTATTTTTCAGGAGAAGCTAGAATTCCAGATGTTTTTTAGCAGTTGAAAACTAGTTACAATTTTTAAACCCTTTTGTAGGCCAATGTCTGCCTGTGAATTGGACTCAGTCACTGTATGGCCATGGCATCACAACCCATCGTAAGGATGACGAGCCAGCTTTGGTTTTTTTTTTTTCTTTTTGAGACAGGGTCTCACTAGGCCATTCAGGCTGGCCTTGAATTCACTTTGTAGCCCAGGTGGGTCTCAAACTTGCAACCATCCTCCTCCCTCAGCTCCCTACTGGGATTACAGGTGTGCACCACCACACCTGGCAAAACAGTCTTTTTTTTTTAACGGGAAGTCGAACTCAGGACTTTATGATTGCCAGGCAGGCACTTGTGCCACTGAGCTATCTCCCTGGCCCAGTAAGTAGGCTCTGTGAGCCTTAATTGCTGCAGTTCTCCATGCATAATCGTGCAGGCTGTTTTCCTTTGTCCTGCTCTGCCAACTGTCACCCTTACAGTTTGGGTGCCCTGAGTGGTCAAAAGATGAGTAATAGAAAGCTTTGTTTCATTTTGTCATCTACAAGGTGACAGAAGGGAGCTCTTTGGGCAGCTTTGGAGTATATCAGTGCTTACCCTGCGTGTTGTCTTGGAGACCGACCCAGAGTCTCCACAGAAGGAGAGGGTGGCACGGCGGAGCTGAGGTGCACTGACCACTGGATTAGCAGGTTTGAGAGGATTTTCCAGTTGTACCTTTTTTTCCTGGCTTGATGTTCTCTTACCTCCAGATTTGAGTAGAGGCCAGTAAGTTTACTAGTTAAGTAAGTCTGGGTCAGTCTGAATAAAGCACAAAAGTGTGGGTTGTTTTGTCCAGCTCTGGAAATGTTATAAGCTCTGAATCATTAGTGCTTTTCTGGGCTATTAAAGGGTTGAGTGAATTTGAACCTTGGAAGGACCCACTGAGGGCCATTCAGCTTCTTGTTACCACCTACCCTCTTAGAAAGCCCAGCAGAGTTTTCTTGCTTTGCACAGCTCTGTACTAGAAAACAAAAACAAATACAAACAAAAGCCTTTGGAGAATTTATTTGAAACCTGAGTCTTTGCTTTTGGAGAATCTCTTTGCTAATTGCATAAGGACAATTTTTAAAAGTGATTAAGAAAACAAATAGTGTACTAATAACAGCTAGTCAGAACCAGAGAAAGATACACACACACACATATATATATGTATATACACACACACACACACATATATATATATATATACATATATATATACGAAGAATTGTCAATTATATAAAGAATTAATAGACCTCACAGAATAAATGTCAACATCCCAATGTCTCTCAGATGTAGGAAAGATAGAAGTGAAAAGGAAGCACTGATTTGGCTAGTGGGTCAGTGTGGGTTTTTTTTGTCTGTAGGCTGTCCAGCACATAAGGGTTATAACTTTTGGTAGAGAAACTGCTATTAGATACAGAAAGATTTGCCTGGCTGTTTCAAGAGTCATTCTTCTAGGAACTCATTGTTCTCATAAAAAGTGATTCTTGTAAATGTGGCATCATTTTTTTTTTGAGTTGCATCATTTTTGATGAATCAGTCTTGATGTTAGTTAATTCACTGTTCATTCCATTTTTTTCCTTCATTCCATATTTATTAGTCATTTTTGTTACTATGCCTCAGGTATTAGGGATAAAAAGGTGAATAAGTAATGATCTCTTTCCCTGAGATACTCATAGATTTATGGTAGAAATAGACTAAACTTTATAACATGATATGCTGAATTTATCCAAATTGATTGTATCAGTTGAGTGTGATAGTGCACACCTGTAATACCAGCCCTTGGGTGGCTGAGGTGGGAGGATCACCACGAGTTTGAGGCCAACCTGAGTTACATAATGAGATTTTTTTTTTTGGTCTTTTTGAGACAGGGTCTTGCTGTGGAATTTGGACTGGGTTTGAGGTCACTTTAAGCCCAGGATGGTCTTGAACTCAAATGATCCTCCTGCCTCAGCCTCCCGAGTGCTGGGATTACAGGCATGCACCACCATGCCCAGCTACATAATGAGATCTTGTATTGAAAAAAAATAATAAAACAAACAAACAAAAAACCCCAAAACTTAAATTGGTTGTAACAGTATAGACGCTAGCCACTTGGTTTGCATTTTTACCAGGTCTTAGTATTACCGGATTTAAATTTTGGAGGGGGAATATAAACTATATTTCATTATAACATTAATTTATTATTTTCTTGATTATTAATGAAGCTACTAATCTTTTCATGTGTTTTTTTGCTGTTTATATTCTGTGAACTGCTTATTCTCGGTCATTTGCTAATTTGGGGGCTGGGTCACATATCTATTTATTTTAGTTTTTTGTAGCAGTTATTGACTAGTGTGGTTATTTGTCCTTGATTAGTTATATGTTACAAGTATTTCCTCCCAGTTTATGACTTAACTTTTTTTTTTGGTACCAGAAATCAAACTCAGGACCTACCTTGCACTTGCCAAGCAGGCACTGTGCTGCTGAATATTTCCCTGGACTTATGACTTTTACCTTTTTTTTTTTTTAGACAGGGTCTTGCTATGTAGTTCAAGCTGGCCTTGAACTCACTGTGTAGCTGAGGCTGGCCTTGAGCTCATGGCAATCCTGCCTCAGCCTCTTAAGTGCTGGAATTACAGTCATTTGCCACCACGCCTGGCTTTTTTTTTTTTTGAGACAGGATCTCTGAATATAGTCTAGGCTGGTTTTAAACTTGCCATACTCCTTTCTTGGTGTCCTCAGTGCTAAGATTTATAGTCATGCACTGCCACACCTGCCCCCCTTTTAAGAGTATGAAAATTTACTGGAGAAAAGGAATGGGGAAGGGAATAGACCCTGAGAGACAGGAGGGGTCCTGAACCAGTTGCCCTCTTTTTAAGGGTGTGCTTTTTATTTCCTGCTTAAGTATTTCTCCCCTATCCTGGGTTTAGCAAAATATTCTCACATATTCTAAAAGTTTTCAAGTTTTTTTTTACACATTTAAATCTAATTAATATGAAATAGAATTTTTTGTACCCCATGAAGTAAAGATCTAGTTTATTGTTTTTGTTTCTCTTGCTTCTCAGATTGTGAGGGAGCTGCCAGTTGATACAGCATCTCTTTCTCTTTGGACCCTATGGTTACTGGGATGCTGCAGAGCACTAGAAGAGGGCCTGGCCACTGCCAGCCTTAAACAGGGCTTTCACAGAACACACTGGCTCAGAGTCTGTAGGCCAGGGGCTTATCTGGCCCTCAGTGTTAATTGGCATGTATTTGCTTGTTCCTTCTTATCTTATTTCTGATAAAACCATGCCTAGCTGTCCTCTAGTTTTTTTTTTAAAACTTATTATTATTTTTATTTCTGTTCTTTATAATGTCTCCTTCTAGGTCCCCAAATATTTTTAACAGTGGTGATTACCACACTGAAAACTTCCCTTGATTATGTCTCCTATTTGCTTTCCTAGCTTTTACTCCCTTAGGAGTGTTTCTTCTCATCTAGAAGTTGAGATTCCTCAACTGTGTACTGAATTTTCCTATTATAAGACTATACTGTTGCCAGTCTCTCCTTGTATTTTTGACTCTTTAAATCCTGTCTTTCAGTTACCTTTCCAGGGCCCTTCCTAGAAGTGATTGGTTGATTGATTGATTGATTGATTGATTGATTTGAGGCAGGGTCTCACTCTGTAACTCAGTCTGGCCTTGAACTCACTATGCTATTAAAGCGGAAATCCTGATCTAGCCGCAGACATTTTGCCTGATAAAGCTGCAGCCATTCTGTTTTCTGCCACTGAACTCAGCTAAATCATATGATTTGTTATCAAATCGAAACTTGTGTGAATGTGCTAAAAACAACTTTGCTGCATACCGCTGTGCTCACCACAAGATACCTAGAGTGCCACGGCCCTCAGCTATGCTTACCTTAGTTTTTCTTTGTAACTCCCGCTTGCCATCCTATTGAAAAAGACAA
This sequence comes from Dinomys branickii, assembly GCA_004027595.1. Classification (NCBI taxonomy): domain Eukaryota; kingdom Metazoa; phylum Chordata; class Mammalia; order Rodentia; family Dinomyidae; genus Dinomys; species Dinomys branickii. The sequence continues at coordinate 60,591 of PVLD010006012.1, read as the reverse complement.
ACTTTCTATAATCAGAGCCTCAGACTTTGGAGACAACTCCTCTGGGGTCAGCCGACCTTAAATAAAATTTCCTTTCTTTCCTGAGCTCCTGGCTACTGTTGACTCAATTTTCCTGCAACAATATAGCCTAGGCTGGCCTTGAACTGGAGACAATCCTCCTGTGTCAGCCTCCTGAGTGCTGAGATTATAGGCATGAGCCACTGCCTGGCTCAGGAAGTAATTTTCTTTATTTCACTGTTTGTAGTACTGCATACTGGAGCTATATGTGTGTTTGTGTGCATGTATCTGTATTTGCCTAATATGGTAGCTTGTAAATTCCTTTTGGAATATCTAGCGGAATATCTAGGAACAATTCTTAACATATGCCAGGTATGTCTCACTGAATGAGGTAAATGTTTGTCAGTGAACTTTCATTACTTCTGTTAATCACTGGTGCATGGGATTATACAGCTGCTTTCCTAAAGAGCTTATTCATTTTTTAAAACTCAGTTAATTAAAATTTAAAGGTAGTGTCTTAGTTACTTTTTCTCATTGCTGGGACAAAATTCCAGACACCCAAAGTTAAAGGAGGAGAGGTTTATTTGGCTCACAGTTTGTGGAGGTTTCAGTCCATAGTTGGTTGGTTCCAAGGCAGGGTAGCATGACAGGGACACCATAGAGGAGAAACAGCTCATGGCAAAGCAGGAGAGACAGAAGGCAGCAAGCAGCAAACAAGCAGCCAGCACAATGACCGCACCAGCCCTCTTTCTCTTACATTTTACACAGGCTATTCAGGCGGGCAGCACTCGCACCTTTGATCCCAGCGTCATACACTCTAGATCCAGCCACCTCCAAAAAGCCCCACCAATGACCAGATGAGGTTTGGGGGGACATCTAGACACAAACCAAGACAGATAGGTAAATATGTGTTTATGATACAAAATTCAAAAAGTATAAAAGAATATATTGATAAAAATAAGCCTCCTCACTCCTTTCCCCATCACCCAGTTTCTTCCTTGGAGGCAGCCACTGTTAGTAATTTATTACAAGTCGTCCCAGAGATGCACGGCATGTTCATCCTGTCTGCATAGTTTCATCAAGGGAAGGATTATGGAAAATAGAATTTTTTTTTCTTCTGGTACTGTAAATCATTTAAAAATTTACCTTTTATTTCTTGGTTCTCCTAGGAAGAGAACATTTGTTGTGCATTGTACTTTCTCATCATTGAAGATTCTCAGAAGAAAAGCATGCTTATCCTTCTAGATTTTTTGGAAAACAAATATTCTTTGGGGACCATCAGTCCTTTCTTTAAATTGTTGTTAATATAAATGTTGTTTAATATAAATGTTGTCTTGTGTTTCCTGTAGGTTGTGGAGATGTTGTGGGCCCAGACTAAATTTATGCTATTTTTTTTTTCTTTATTTATAGTGGTTTTGATAGTTTTTACTTTCTGGGGGCTCCATTTAGGCAAAGTATGCAAATAGAGGGGCTTTTGGTTTACTTTTTCTATATTGCAGTTTGTATTTTCTATTCTGTGAACTACTGGTTCTCTCAGACCTCAGTAAACAGAATACATGCCCCAAAAGCAGAAATTATCTTAACCTCTATCATTTTTGATGTTTTACTAATTCAGCAATATATTCTTCATGTAAAAAATTAAAACATAAGGCTAAAGTATCTTCTGATCATATTTTGATTTCATAGTACCTTCTCTAGAGATGACTATGGTTGTAAGTTTGGGTATATCTACTCAGACCCTCTAGTCTGTATCTTCATGTCAGTATATGCACTTGTACAAAGTATGTTAACTGTACGTATAAAAATGGATGACTCAGCCAGGCGTGGTGGGGCATGCGTGTAATCCCAGCATTTAGGAGGCTGAGGCAGGAGGATCATGCAAATTCGAGGCCAGCCTGGGCTACAAAGTGAGTTCAAGACTAGCCTGAACTACACAGCGAGACCCTGTCTCAAAAAGACAAAAAAATGACTCAGATACAGTACATAATGTTGCATGGGAAAAGAGCAAATTATAGAAGAATCTATGTTATATATAAAACATAGAGAATAATGCTATATATATATATTTTTTTCTTTTTTTGTTCTTTTTTGAGACAAGGTTTCACTATGCAGTTTAGACTGGATTTGAACTTACTTTGTAGCCCAGGCTGGCCTTGAACTCACAGTGATCCTCCTGCCTCAGCCGCCCGAGTGCTGCAGTCACAGGTGTGTGCCACCATGCTTGGCAATGCTATATATTGTTGAAAAATACTTATCAATAAAGGAAAAATATAAAGCAACATGAGAGCTTCAAAACCATCAGATTTATAATAGCAAGATTTGTGGGTAAGAGAGAAGGGTATGACCAGGGAGGATACAGAGAGGCTTCATTTACATGGTTAATCTGACTATTGGCTGCTATATTGCTCTGTATCTTTTTGTATGTTAAGTATTACATGTTTTTTACAAAGTCAGAAACAGTTGACTTTGAAAAATCTGACATGCCTGCTAGAAATTGTTGAGATAGGTACCTTAGAGAAATTGTTTGGATTGATAATTTTTGAGTTGTACCTTGAACTGCTCTGAACTTCTAGAGACCTCTAGGAGAGTCAGTTAGCATTATAATGTAAGATGGAATTCATTTATCTATCTTAGAATTACAGGTGAAAATTTTTGAAGTTAAATCACACTTCCAGCCTTTTCAGGTACTGATTTAAGCATGGATGTGGTCTGGGTAACCAAATATTAACCAGACTTTTATCTGTCTTGGTAGGTTTTTCAGGATGGTGGATAAGAACATTTACATCATTCAAGGGGAGATTAACATTGTGGTTGGGGCTATCAAACGGAATGCCCGATGGAGTACCCATACGCCACTGGTAAGTGGGGGATAGGCAGATAGCCTGAGTTTTTGCAAGGAATCTGGTCCGTGGTTAAAACAATAGTAAAATTCCCAATAATAATGAGAATGAATGATAGGAAATCAGAATCATTCTTGGTATCAAGGACACTTCTATTTTATTCTAATTAACACCAGCTGTATAGTTTTTCCCCCGTATGGGGCCCAAAAGATGACATCATTCTAGCAGTTTTTTTGTTTTATTTTTGTTTTGTTTTTTCAGACAGGGTCTATGTAGTACAGGTGGTACTTGAATTCGCTATATAGTCCAGGCTGGCTTTGAACTCATGATGATTCTCCTGCCTGTCTTCCCAGAGCTAGGATTACAGATGTGCACCACCATGCCTGGATTAGCAATTTTTATAAACAGTTTAAACTGATACTTGGGACTAGTTTAGCATGCCTAAAAATGTCAGATTATTTTTCTTCTAATTCCCTATGGTTGTACTTACCTATCAAATTCATTTAAGTTAGCATAATTGTTGATGCAGTAATGGCTTGGTGGCTTGACAGTGACATGGGAGTTGTGAGAGTTTCAGCAAATGTCCATATAAGAATAGGCCAAACAGGCATGGTGGCACATGCCTGTAATCCCAGCACTCAGGAGGCTGAGGCAGGAGGATTGTTGTAGGTTTGAGACCAGCCTGGGCTACAAAATGAGTTCAATACCAGCCTGAACTGCATAGTGAAACCCTGTCTCAAAAAGACCAAAGGGGAAAACAAAACAATAGGCCATATTTTGCCAGTCAGATGAATAAGAAACTTAGCTGTTTTATAAACTTAACCTTTTTTTATTGTTGTTGTGAATGTATAGTCAAGGATTTTTTTGTGGCGTTGTATAAACAAATAATTTTTGGCGCAATTATAAAAACAAGTTTGGAATTTCCCAATTTGGTAAGTATATATAAACACACTCAGTGAGAGTATTTGAATTTTCTCAAGTTCATTTATGGATTGGTTTAGGGGCTAGGGATGTAGCTTGGATGTAGAGTGCTTGCCTGGTATTGACTGAAGCCCAGAGTTCATTCCTCAGTGCTACAAAATAAAACCAAAAAAAAACCCTGATCTTGAAGTGAACATGGAGTCAGGAGTGTCTCAGAGATGCGTGTGTGTGATCACATGTGTGTGATCACATAATGAACCTGAAGAAGAGGAGGGGACAGACCAACACGCATAAAAGCAATATAGTCTACAGTAGCTGATTAGCATAGGTTAGCAGTTTAGGGTGCATTATTTTGGGTAAGCCCAGAGTATCTCTATGAAATAAGAGATTAGGAAACAGGAAAGTATGAACTATGGCTAGATTTCTTTCCTGCAGAAGAAACACAATCTGGTCCGATCCAGAGAAAACTCTTCGATCTATCCTTTATTTTCTTCATTCTTTCCAGTGTTTTGTGTTAGTCTGTTTACATCACATAATGACTACCTTCCTTGGGGAAGTTGGTATACGTAATTGATTTTTTAAATCTCCCACCTCTCCCTTCCCACTCCTTCCATCCTTTGGTCCCCATACCTTTGCAAAAAATCTATTTCCCTATGACCTATCTTTTATCTTGCTTCTTTTTTATATTTTGGGTTCTCCTATAAGGGAAATGGTGCAGTACTTGAGCTTATGTGTCTGATTTGTTTCACTTATCATTATGGTGTTAGACTGTATCTGTTTTACTACAGGTGATTCAAGTTTATCCTTTTTATGACAGAGTAGTACTCCACTGCATGTAAATACCGCACCTTTTGTTTTCTTTTTCCTCTTTTGGTCCAATAATGTTTTTATTTCTTAACCTATGTTTTGTATAGGATGAAGAACGGGACCCTCTCTTGCATAGTTTCAGTCATCTAAAGGAGGTTTTAAACAGTATAACAGGTGAGTCTTTACATCTAGGTAAGGTTACTCATCCAAGTCAACATGTACTTGATTTATACAGGGCACAGGGATAGACCTGTTTTCCTTTTTTCCTCTCTCCTTCTTTCTTCCTCTTTTTTCTTTCTTTCCTTTTTTAAGCCCTGGAGATTGAGTCCAGGAGCACTGAGCTATATCCACTGCGTTTTTTACTTTTTATTTTGAGGCAAGGTTTTTGCCAGATTGCCTAGATTGGCCTTAAACTTGTAGTCCTCTTGCCTCAGTCTCCTGAGTGGCTGAGATTATAGGCATGCATTACCACTCTTGATTAGACAAATTTTTCCTATAAAGTACCATGTATTAAATATTTTAGGCTTTGCAGGCCATAACGCAACTGCATATCTGCTCAATTCTCCTTTATAACTCAAAAAACAACCATAGGTATACATGAGTGAATAAGTGATATATACATTATTTTATTTTTATTTAATTTAATGAATTAATTTATTTTTGAGACAGGATCTCACTATATAGTTCAGGCTGGACAAGAACTTATTATTTAGCCTAGGCTGGCCTTGAACATGAGGTGATCCTCCTGCCTCAGCCTCCTGAGTTCTGGGATTACAGGCATGCACTACCATGCCTTGCTTATTTTTATTTTTTTTATTTTGTGTTTTTTGTTATTTTGAGGTAGTATCTCACTATATAGTTCATGCTGGCCTTAAACTCACATTGGTCTTAAACTAGTAGAGATCCTCCTGCCTGAGCCTCCCAATGCCACCATGTCCAGTTTACGTATATTGTTTTTTAAAAAATCTACAAGCTGGATTTGACCCATGAATATAATTTCCATGTCATATGTACATGTTTAGAATTCTCAAAGTCACTTTCACTCTTATTACCCTTGTTGAACTTTTATGCAGATCTATATCGTTCCTTTTTTTAGGAACAAAATTGTGTGTGTGTGTGTGTGTGTATGAAGGAGGAAAGTTACAGCATCTATATGTTTTTCAAGGGGTACAGATATAGACTGAAAAGGAAAACCCCATCAGAATAACTGCAGATTTCTTAGCACAAACCATAAAGCCTGGGAGAAACTGGAGTGAAGTTTTTCAAACCCTAAAACGAAATGATTGTCAGTCCAGGCTCTTATATTGTGAAAATTGGCATTCAAAATTGATGGAGAAGTAAAGACTTTACACAATAAAGGAATCCTAAACTAATACATGACCACTAAACCAGTATTGCAGAAAATAGTTTAGGGAATCTTACACAGAGACTGGGAGGCCGCCAGCACCAAAGAGCCCAAAGGAAAGTATACTGTAATGGGGAGAGTGATTAAACTAAAGGAAACAAGTAAAGGAATCTACTGGAAAACTAATGCAATGATAGACAGCACTGGATAAACAGCTTTGAGATGGCAAGAGCCTATCTCAATAATAATAATTTTCAGTATCAGTGGTCTCAACTCTGTAGTCAGAAGACACGGACTAGCAGAGTGAGTTAAAAGACAAAATGCAACCACACCCTGTTGTGAGTCCAGGAGACACACTCCGTCCAAAATGAAGTGTACAGGCTGAAGAGGGAAGCCTGGGAAACCATACACCATTCCACCAGAGCCTCCAGACAAGCAGGGGTGGCTGTCTTATTTTCAGACACAGCAGACTTAAAACCAAAACTGATTAGAAGAGACAAAGATGACTACTATATACTGGTGAAGGGAACAATTCCACAGGATGAGATAACAGTTGTAAATATCTATGCACCAAATATTGGTGTACCCAGTTTCATAAAACAAAAACTACTAGATTTAAAAAGAAAAGAGCTGGGCACGGTCTATAATCCCTGTCTCAGGGAGGAGGAGACTGAGGGAGGAGGATTGCTACGAGTTTGAGGCCAGTCTAGGCTGCATGGCAAGAGCCTGTCTCAAAACTAAACACGTGGGTGTGGTGGTGCACGCCTGTAAGCCCAGCACTCAGCAGGCTGAGGCAGGAGGATCATTTCAAGTTTGAGACCAGCCTGGGCTACAAAGTGAGCTCAAGGCCAGCCTGAACTGCATAGGGAGACCCTGTCTCAAAATAAAACAAAAAACAAAAGACGGACACCAATACAATCATAGTAGGAGATTTCAGTACCCTACTCTCACAATTAGACAGGTCAACCAGTCAGCAAAGAAACATTAACCACACCACTAAACAAATGTACTGAATGGATACATACAGTGTTTTATCTAACAACAATGGAATATAAATTTTACAATAGCACACAGAACTTTTTCTAAAATAGACAATATCTTAGGCTATAAAGCATGCTTAAATGAATACAAAACAATTGAAATACTCCTGCATACTAATGGAATAAAGCTAAAAAGCAACAGCAAAAAAAAAAAAAAAGCCATAGAAACTATGAAATCACATGGACATATTGAATAATCAACCAGTAGCTTACACAAGAGATCAGGGAAGAAAAAAATTCCTAGACTCAATGACAATGGAAGTGTAACATGCCAGAAACGGGCCGGGGATGTAGCTTAGTGGCATAATTGCTTGCCTGGCAAGCCTGAGGTCATGAGCTCAATTCCTAGTACCAAACCAAACCAAACCAAATGTGCCAGAAACCATGAGACATAATGCAAGCAGATCTGAGAGGGAAGGTTACAGTTACAAATGTACAGTAAAAAGAACAGAGCATTGCTAAGGCCTGTCTGTAATCTGAACCTTCAGGAGGCTGAGGTAGAGTGACTGCCTGAAGTTGAGGCCAGTCTTGGCTACATATGAGGTCAAGGTCAGCATGGAATATATAGTAAGACTGTGTCTCAAAACAAAAAAAAATATACAAAATCCCAAATAGATACCATAATAATACACCTCAAGATACTAGGAAGATAACATTCCAAATCTGAAACCAAGAAGGCAGAGTGGGATTAATGAAATTGAGACTAAAAAACAATAAAAATTGAGACTAAAAAGCAATAAAAATGATCAATGAATCAAAGAGTTGTTTTCTTTGAAAGTATGGGAAAGGAAAGATGGGAAAGGGGAGGGAAAAAGGATCAAGATGCAGTAGGTGGCTAGGCATGGTGGTGCATGCCTGTACTCCTAGCAGTAGGGAGGCTGAGGCAGGAGGATTGCTGTGAGTTCAAGGCCAGCCCACACTATATAGTGAGATCCTTTCTCAAAAACAAGCAAACAAACAAAAAAGATGCAGTAGGTATATATACCAATTCCCTCTACAATGAAAGTGTTTACTGTGTATTGAAAAACTATACAAATAAACAGTGCTGGGGGAAATATAAAGGAAACAGTCAAGAGTTTTCCTGTGTTGACTGTAAAGAGTGCTTGCAGTGTAACCCATAGTGCTGTTGTCTAGTGACGGGTCTCAGACCGAAACTGAATGAAATTTAGACTTCTGCAAATTAAGTAATGAACAAAAATTTTCCTTCTTTCCTGAGAAGTATGGGAGAAGATCTGGCAAAAAGTTCCTTTTACTTTACCGAATGGGGGTCTAAATGATCTAAACTGTGTTTTCTACGAAGGAGCACATTTTACTCAATTGAAAAACCTTTGGAAATGTTGGCCAAGAAGTACAGTGAAAGCAATTGTTAGTTAGCAGGGCTGATGTGCTACTAGGTGGTATATTCTTATTTTATGGCCTATATTATAAATAACTTGGCTGCTTTAGAAATCTGTCTATAGATTTTTAAAACAATTTTAAAAATTGTTAATAGCTTAATAGCCCAATTAGAAAGAAAAGCTTAAATAGCCCAATTAGAAAGAAAATACAGTAAGGATTTATAATTCTTTTAGGGCTAGAGTTCAGAGTACTGTTTTCCTAAGAGAGATAAAGAGGATTAAACAAGTTAATATAGGGCTGGGGATATAGCTCAGTGGAATAAGCGCCTGCCTAGCAAGCGCAGGGTCCTGAGTTCGATCCCCAGTACCGCCAACAAAACAAAACAAAACAAAACAAAAAACAACAAGTTAATATAATTGGAGACACTTGGTAAGTATATCACGCATTAGTGAAGGATGGCTACTATACGTGGCTAGGAGCACCCTAAAACGGCTGCGATCACTCTAGGGCACCCTCGAAGGCCTTCTGGGGACTCTGAAGACCTTGAGGTGCTGAGGGTCACTTCCTGGCTCCTGTTCAGTCTAGATCATTGGTTGTTTTCTCCTTCCTGCCCCGTGCCAGATTTCAGCTCAGAGATCATACCTCTGGCCCAAGTCTTGAGGTTTCTACACCACTTAAGAGCTCTCATAGTTGAGTCAAGTGGCTAATTTTCTTACCTCCTTGGGTTAGGAATACAGTCAGGTTATCTGCTGCTTGGAACTAATAAATCAGAATATGTTGAGGAGCCAGTTTTGTCAGGGGTTCTAGGAATATAGCTGAGTGTTTCTCAGTTTTCCCTTGGAGAGAAGAGGAAGGTAATAGTGTTTTCCAGGATCAAGAGCTGCAGCAGATATTGAAAAGGTGGCTGCCAAGTGTGCCCCTTGTTGTGGGGGTGATGTGTCACCTACCTGAGAAAATGCCAGTGTGGACCAAACTAGACAGAGCGTTTCACGGTCTTCAGGTTGGATCTAAGGCTTGAGGGTTATGGGTCCGCTGCCCCTGTGGTCCTGGACTTGGCATTCCATGACCAATTTCTTGTTTCTTTTACAGAAACAAACAGATTTTCTGATTGGCAGTGTCAGGAGGACTGCTTTCCTGAAACTGTGTTAGTGGTAGGAGACTGGGAAGGGTTTTGGACTTGGAGAGAGAAACCGAAGTGACTGTGCCCGTGTACATGACTGGTTAGGGTGTGCCATGTAGATCGGCGTGCTGGCAGGAACTCTAGGGCTTCTGCCCAGCTTAGCTCATGGAACGGGCTTGGGCTTTGTCCCTTTTTTAGGAAGTCTTTTTGTGTACTGGCTTATTTAGAGTACTGGACATTGTCAGTATACCAAAATGATTTATTTTCCTTTCCTTGTAGGCAGCTTCAGGATATTATAAGTGCATAAGCACTACCCATTCCCCCACAAATGTTATCTGCTTGTTGTGAAGGAATTAAGTCTGTTATTTCCACTGAGGCCATATCAGTTTTTTTTTATTTTTATCTTTTTGAGACAGGGTCTTACTTTGCAGTTCAGGCAGGCCTTGAGCTCACTTTGTAGCCCAGACTGGCCTTGAACTCACAATGATCCTTCTGCCTCAGCCTCCTGAGTGCTGGGATTAGAGGTGTGCGCCACCACGCCCAGCCCCATATCAGTTATTTTCATAAATGTGTGTCTTTGGGCCACATTTGCAATCAGTATTTGCCCAAGGCATAGTGACTTAACCTTCTGTAGCATTTAGCATGCAGTAATAGAATATTTTACATATACTAAATCTCAAGAATAGGTTACATTTGGAAGAAGAAAGGTGTCAGAACAAAATTTGCATATTATTGCTTTGAATAAAGCCCTAGCTTACCACTAATGAAAGAGACTTGATTTGTCACCCTCATTTGTTCCCTAACTCCACTTAGCCATCCTTTTAAGAAGTTTCTCTGAAGGAATGAGGCAGAAGTGTGACTGCCAGGGCTCTGAGGGGTACAGGGTTTCTTTTAGGGGTGACAAAAATGTTTTAGAATTAGACAGTGGTCATGGTTGTACAACTTTGTAAATGTAAAAGAAACCACTGAAACTTTTTTTTTTGAGACAGGGCCTCACTGTTGTACTTCAGGCTGGCTTCAGACTCACTGTGTAGCCCAGACTGGTCTTGAACTCACAGCGATCCTCTTGCCTCAGCCTCTTGAGTGCTGGGATTACGGGCATGTGCGACTACACCTGGCTTGAATTGTATAGTTGACAAGGGTTAATTTTAAAGTATGTTAAAAAAAGAGACATGGTCTTGCTATGTTGCCTAGTCTAGCCTTGAATTTCTGGGCTCAAGTGATCTTCCTGTCTTAGCCTTTGAAGTAGCTAAGACTATAGACATGTGGCACTACACCTAGCTTTTTTTGGGGGGGGGCGCTTTTTGAGACAGGCTCTTGCTATGCAGTTCAGGCTGGCCTTGAGCTCACTTTGTAGACCAGGCTGGTCTTGAACTCACAATGATTCTCCTGCCTCAGCCTCCCAAGTGCTGGGATTACAGGTAGGTGCTACCATGTCCAGCTATACCTAGCTTTACAGATCAATTAAAAAAAAAGAAAAGCAAACATAGGCTACAAAAGTAATGGACCCACAGTTTGTTCTCAGGACTCTGGAGGAAAGCCTTTGCGTGTATGCTCCGTCATGCTTTGGACCCACTACCCAGCAAAGGCAGCATAAGGCCCTGTTCAGCCTCCTAGCCCAGTTTGTCCTTTTATGTCTCTCTCATTAACTCAAGAAAGCACATGGCTTTTATATTTAAATTTATTCAAGCTGTAATCTTTGACATTTGAGTTAGCTTTTAGTACAGTTTTGCATTTATAGTAATATATATTATGTATTTTCTCTATCCCCAAAGAATCAGTTTTAATCTTTTCCGGATGCAAATTTCAGGCTGTCTTGTCCCATCTCCCTTCTCTTGCTCTCTTTCCCCTCCCCCCATGGAGTATGTTTGATCAGGTGTGGCAGGAATATCCACTGTCAAGCTGCGCCCTTTATATTGGTCAATATTATCCTTCTCCCCCTCCCTGTCTGTCTGCCCCTTTGGGCTTTCCCAGTTGATTTATAATTTTGGAATTCTCATTGGAGTCTGTAATACAGTTTGTTCATTATTTAACCAAAACCTGTTTAATGAGCAGAGAGAGGCAATGTAAATGTTAGGCATGTTGCAGTGATGTACCTTTGTGCTTCTCAGAGCGGGTGGGTAGTTAACTCTGTGCTGCCTGTAAGGCTGGGGTGTCCTGCCTGAGCTCAGGGGCAGAAGGGCCACTGCCTCTGCCTCACATCTGCCCAAGCCCTGCCATGGGTTTAGAGTCCAAAGACATTTCCTTTCATCCTTCGAACAATCTTGGGGGGCTCGTGCATATTGAAATGATGGCCAGTCTCATAGCTAACCCCAGTGGTAAGATCTGTGGCATGGAATAGGGGCATGGCAAGGAAAGTGAAATATCAGGATACTTGATATTACTTTTGGCTTTAGATCTGAAAAGAATAGACAGTTTAGAAGAATGATTTTAACTAACATAGTCTATGATCTTTGGTCAGTTTGTTCCCCAAATAGGTAAGTCCTTGCATGCTTTAGTACCCATAATGTGGTATAGCTTTATGGAATGAATTTTAATCAATTTTGTGGTGTTTGGCTATAGTCATTTGCTTCCAGATTTATGCTACCTTTAATCTTGGTCTTTAAACTTAGATCTTTACAAAGATGTTCTTTTCTAGAAAAGTTTTTATTTGTAGTAGGAAGAGAGAGAGAAAAAAAGTAAGATACGTCTAGAAGAATCAAGGCCAAAATCTTTTCTTATGGAATTACTTTTTAATGACATTAAAGCCTCCAGGGCCAGATTTGAGGAAGATTTTCTTAGTGGTGTTTGTGTGGCGTATATCTATGGGTCTGTGCTGAGATGTGGACCATGCCTTTGCAGAGTTAGTCCCAGGCCTTTTAGTTGGGTTTAATATAAAGTTTTGATTATCAAGTTTGGAGGCACTCAGTATAAGACTAAAATCTTGAGGCCCAGAAAAAGTACCCATATCAACTATGAAACTATTCTAGATTTCTGCAAGTTTTCTTTCTAGTATTTCACAAGATTTGGATCCCATTTGGATCTGGGTGGTTATTGACTTGCTTCTAACCAGTATTTATGGCTATCTGCTATATGCTAGGCATTTTGCATAGGTACTTAGGCACTGAGTCTATATTGGTAAGCAAACAAACAAAGAACAATTTTTAAAAAACGGATTTCTTGCCCATAGAGCCACTAATTTTACAGAACTAGTGACTTGGTCTCACCATTCCAAAGCTAACCTTTGGGCCTTCTATTCAATGCTGTGTAATTCCTCTGAGTTACAGAACAGATGATAGTGAGTAAAAGCAATTTGCTGCCATCTTTTCTTATTCCTACTCTTTTGTGTAACAAACAAGCCAAGAAAACGAACAAAACAACAATAATTCTCAAGAAGACATCAGTGTGTTCCATAGAGTAATTCTGAGGCATAGGATACAGAACTGATTCATGAACTTAATTCTTAACATGATTCTAGTCACAAACTGAATTAGTTGTGAACCAAATCAAATTCAGTGATTAGGTTTAATGTTGACCTTGTGGGGAAATTTGATATGATTTTGATCAGTTCAGTTTGTGACCAGAATCATAGGAAGAATTAAGTTTGTAAACCAAGGTACTACTATATTTCTTCACTGAGTTTACTGGTGTGTGAAGAAATGATATGCTTGAGTTTAAGAGGGAGGAGCAGGTGCTAGGAGAAAGTGAATGTGTTAGGAGTTTATTTAAATATAGTTTATCCTGGACAAACACACCTGTAGGATACAGTCTGCCTCAAGCTTTGTGAATTCAAAATCTGAGCTAGGAAGTTTGAGTCCATCTAACCTCCAGAGGTTTGCAAAGAACATTTAATTAAACACAGTCTGGATTCAGCCCGGGAGGAACTGTGACTTAACATCTGTCTGGCCTAGGCCTCTTAGAAATAACCATTTAACTAGAGATGAGACTGTTCAGGAATACCTCATTCCTTGTTTTGTTTGCAAGATGGAGAGATATAGGGAAGGAGATTTTCGGAGTTGCTGTCAGGAAAAAGACTGAGGAAGAGTACATTATCTGAAAGATTAAGTTTGCTAGAGTTATCTGTATTGAGTGTGTGCTTTCGATTTTTTCTATAGGTGTTTATAGTTTTGATAGTAGTAGAGGAATATGTCCTTATTAGTCAGTGTTTGAGGGGTCATTAATTGATGTTGAATGAGTCACTGACCTCTACTACTGCAACTGAACTTGTGAATTGCTCAAGGCCTAGAGAATAAAAGAACAAAGATATGCTAAAATCTGACAAATTTATGTAAAGGTTGGAATGTTGAAAGGTAAATTGGGCAAATTTATGTAAGTACCTACTTCCTATGCTTTGTTTTTTCTTTCTTGGTTTGTAATAAAATGTCACTTTCTTGTGTGTGTGTGTTGGGAATTGAACCCATGACTTTGTGCTTGCCAGGCAGGCACTTATGCCACTGAGCTATAGACCCAGCTCAAGGTTTATGATAACATATAAGACTATATTAGTTTGGAGATTCTTGAGCATTTAGAATGTGACTTGATAGCCAGGCACAGTGACATGTATGTACCTATCGTCTTTTTTGGGAGGCTGAGGCATGAGGATTTATTTGAGACTAGCAATCTAAGGCCAAGCTGGGTAACAGTGAGAGAGAGAAAGAGAGAAGGAGGGAGGGAGGGAGAGAAGAAGAGAGAGAGAGAGAAACAGAGAGAGAGACAGAAAAGAGGAAATGAATGTGACTTGAATTTGAGTCATACTCTGGCATCCTACTATCTGCCCAACTCAAATGGGTCCAGACTTGTGGTCATTTCAGCCAATTAGAGAAAATAAAGGTGCCCTTATTCTTTTTTTTTTCTCTGATTTTGATGACTTTATTTATTTTGTTATTTTTATTGGGGCCTTCCCAAATGATTTCTAAACCTTCTTCATTTGACACTTCTGAAACTAGAAAACTTTCCAAAAAATTTTTTTTTGTACTCAGGTTTAGAAAATGAAGTCTGGAGAGAAAACATCTCTGCCTACTCTGGCTTCTCTGGGGTCCATCTCTCACTGATAGCTGGATACACTCTGCCTTTAGAACTAGTCTGCTGGCTGGTAGGAGGGCACATTTCCTGCTACATCTATCAGAAAGGAGGGGTGCAGAGAGAGGAAACAGCATTCCTAATAGTTCAGCTCTCTAAAACAGGCAGAAGAGCCTGATTTCTTCCTGGGAGAGGTTAGGGGCAGTGCAGCAGTGTGGTCTGTGGTGGGTGTCAGAGTTGCTGATGCTGCTTCACTGCCATCATCCCTATAGTGCGCCCGCATCTTGAAGCCCAAAACTCTCCTTGGGTGAATGCCCAGCTTGGCATGACAGCACTCAGTTGAGTAAGGAGAGAGAAAGCCAGCTGCTGTTTTGTTTTTAAGAAGGAGGCAGGCAGAGTCCCTTTCAGTTCTTTTCCACTCACTCAGGCTCAGAGCAGGTATCAAAAGGGTTTCAGGAGAAGCCAAATGCTTGAAATCTAGTGTGTAGTTTTGAGAGATAAAGAGTTTATCTCAGTCTTGTTCCTTTAACCACCTTCCTATGCTCAGAGACGCTTGATTGATTACCCAGTTTCTGAAGTGATATTAGATATGGGCAGGTTTGTTTTTTTCTCTTCTGGCATCCATTAGAAGAATCAGGCATACAGCAGAATACAAACTGGATCATTTCAAATCAGATCACCTCATTAAGAAAGGATGTTGGGGCTGGGGATATAGCTCAGTGGAATAAGCGCCTGCCTAGCAAGCACAAGGTCCTGAGTTTGATCCCCAGTACTGCCAAAAAAAAAAAAAAAAAAAAACAGATGTTGCACTGAGTATGGTGGCATGCACTTGTGCTCCCAGTGCTCTGAGAGGCAGAGGCACAAGGATTGCAGCTTGGAGCCTATCTGGGAATTTAGCAAGACCCTGTCTCAAAAACTAAAAATAAAAGAAAAAAAAAGTGATACCAGTGACCACCTTATGCTCTCAGTTTTGTTCTAGGAAATCAAGAGACAAAGTACTTCTCACCCTTGATGGTAGAACTCACATAGCGTGCATGAGGTCCTGGGTTCAATCCTTAGCATTGCAAAGCGTGTGTGTGTGTGTGTGTGTGCGCGCGCGCGCACACACGCACACAAACCCACACACACAAAGATGCTTCTCAGTAGTTTTGGGGCCTTTGCTCCTTTGTTCTTTGTAGATTCTGTAGGACTTAGATGGACAAGCACTCCTGGCTGCCTGTTGGCTGACTGCTCACTGCACATCTCTTCTGTAACACCAGCCTTCTGTTACCACTGTTACCACAGTAGGTGGAATTATGAAGGGCTGGCACATGTGTACAGATTGCAACTGACCTTTCCTTGTTCCACGGTTATTGAGCAATTACTTGCCTGATTGTGGAACTCACATTATTGCCTTGAATTTCTGGTCCAGTGTGAAGTGGGGGCATCCAGGAAGTGGCCTGATAGACTGTACATCAGAGGGCAATAAATTGGCATTTGATTTGGTGGAAAGGCAGGGCCAGATGTAGTGTGGGAGCGACTTTTCTGCAGTTAGCTGTGCAGCTTGCTTCCAGGTGTCCTGGAAAGCAGCTTGAGAACTGGAAGCTAAGGGTGGTTGGGGACATTAATTGAAAGGATCAAAGGACTTCAGTGTTATGTAGGAAGCCTTGATTGGGAAAAATCCTCTAAAAGACAAGATTTTCCTGACACTAGTGGAAATTTTTCTACTTGTGTTTTTAAGTAAGAGAGTAATTAATTGGCTGAAAACATATAAAGTTGAGAAATTCTTGACAAGAGGTTGTGGAATAACAAAACCTCATTTTGTGAGTTTTTTTTTTTTTTAATGAAGTTCAGTGTCTTCTTTGAACAAATAACAAGTTTAAGAGGCCCATTCTATTGTCTTGCTGTGCATAATGCATTAAGTTTCATTACCTCTAGTGATGGAGCAGTGCTGGTATATCTTCTTATATAAAATACATTGATTTTTCACTTTGTAATTAGTAAATAATCCATGAAGTAATAATACAAATACCCTTTTCTCCAATATATTTTCCTAATGGGTTAGTCATTGAGAATCTGTCTGAATCGTTTATTTCATTGGCTGTAACAGAATAATGATTTTCTGATTCTGTCATTCATTCTCTATATACTAGCTGTAATTTTTGTAAAGAACTGATTTCCCTCTTAAGCTGGAGGATAAACCAGAGTTTCTCCTAAAACAGTAGCGTAAATGCTTATTCTCCACCCTCACTGCTTTTTTTTTTTTTCCATTTTTTTGAGACGGTCTCGCTATGCAGTTCAGGCTGGCCTTGAGCTTACTTTGTGGCCCAGGCTGCTCTCGAACTCGCAATGATTCTCCTGCCTCAGCCTCCCGAGTGCTGGGATTACAGGCGTGCACCACTATGCCTGGCTTGTTTTTGTTTTTTTGAGAGAGGGTCTCACTATGTAGTCCAGGCTGGCCTCAAATTTGAGGTGATCCTCCTGCCTCAGCCTCTTGAGTGTTGGGATTACAAAGACATGTACCACCATACCTGGCGTTTTATGTTTTTTGAGACAGGGTCTCACTGTGTAGTTCATTATGGCCTTGAATTCACTATGTAGCTCTGACTGGTCCTGGACTTGAGGTGACCCTCCTGCCTCAGCCTCCCGAGTGCTGGGATTGCAGGTGTGCTCCATTATGCCTGGCTTCTTTTTCTTTTCTTTTGATGTGATCCCTTTAGCACTTCATTGCTTTCTGGTAAAAGCAACCAATATTAAGGCAGGGAAGAGTAGAAACATTTCAGATAGAACATGTATGTGCTCTGGATTGCAGTATTAATTGCCTTTTGAGTCATGATCAAAAAAACTGTAAAAGCCTGGTGGAGAAAGCTTGAAATTTATTCTTGCTTCAGTGCTGGTTTGGATTTGTCTCTCTGCAGTGGTAGTGTTGAGTCAGGCTGCCCTTCCCCCATTCCTGGGGTTCTATGAAGGACTCTGTGGGCTGCCGTGGCCCCTTTGATTTTTGGCACCCTGTATGCCATTACATCTTATCATCTTTGAGTTCAGTGGTAGAGTTCAATTTTGATGGTTTCTTGATAACTCAGCTTTTTCAGGCAAAGATTGTCTTTGGCCTGTTTGAGTCATTATAATCCTAGAGAATATTAGAATAAATATTTTCTCTAAGGAAATAAGAATTGTGGATGTAATTATGGCTGATGAGTCACTCTGTACTTTGTACCTTATACTTTCCTTTTTGTGATGGTAAACTGTGTGTTTAGAGGTGTCACATGAGACATGGTATCTTTTTTGAGTCTTTTTGGTGGGTTGAGGAGGGAATCGTTTGTATTGGAAAGACTACTAAGCAGTATTTTCTCTTGTAGGAACTTTTCTCTTGGAAGTTCACCACGGGATGGGGATATAGCTCAGCGGCATAAGCACCTGCCTGGTGAGGGCAAGGTCCTGAGTTTGACTGCTGGTACCAAAAACAAAAATGAAAACAGAAGTTCACCCCCCCACACTCAATTCTTTTACAAAGATTATTTTTTTGTGGTTCTGGGTATTGAACCCAGGGCCTCTTGCCTTCTGTGCAAGAGAGCTGCTGCTGAGCTATACTCCCAGCCCCAGCAAATATTTCTTGAGCACTGACCCTGTGCCAAAACCTGAGCTTGGTGCTAGGGACATAGTTCTCAAAGGGACTGCCACAGTTCCTGTTCTCATCAAGTTTATGGTCTAGTGGGCTGGTGATTTGAGAAGCTCTGGGATTTGAATGGACAACTGGGCACTGATTTGAAGTCTGCCCAGTTTCCACATGTGACCTCAGGAAATTGTTTATACCCTGGTTTGCAGAAAGCAATTCTAGGATGGTCAGAAGAATAGCAGTAGTGTTAATCTGGCTGCCTGGGAGTGACTGCAGACATACTATTACAGAAGTACTATTTGTATGGCAGTTTCACTAGCTACTTTAGGGTCTTGGATGTCTTAGCACTGATTAGTCAGTTTATATACAGTCAGTACTAGGTATTGAGCGCAGGATCTCAGGCATACAAGGCAATCTCCCTGACCCCGAGTTAGATACTCAGCCTTTTTTTTTTTAGACAATCCCCTGCTAAATTGCCCAGGCTGGACTTGAACTTGTGATTCTCCTGCCTCAACTTCCCCAAGTAGCTGGGATTACAGATGTATACCACCATGCTCGGAAAGGTTGGTTTTTTTATATTGGCCTTTGATTAGACTGTGTATCTCAGAGCTGAACTGACTACAGTTGTAGTATGGGGTAAGGTGTCCATAGCTGATCGTTTTTTCTAATAAAATTCAGCTTTGTATTTGAGATCTCCTAGCCTTGGGCTTCTGGCATTATAAAGTCTGTGATACAAAACATAGATTTTAGGAGCTGTTTAGCTATGATGTTAGAAGAATGAGTAGAGCCTTTCTCTCTGGCCAGAGTCTGGTACAAATGCTTTTTAGTAGCAACCCGTTGTCTCTAGCCTAAGGGTCTCATCTGAGGACAGAAGCACCTGAACTCTTGTGATGTTGGACAGCATTTGGCTCTATAATCAGCAGGACATCCTGTCATGTATTTGTCTTTTAAATCCCAGAGATAGCACTCAGAAATACCACTTTGAATCTGTGAGATCTCAGAAAGAATGCTCTCTTCCTTAGCAAAAGTATTCCTAAGAATTTGAAGGGCAAAAAGAGGTACTGAGGGAGTAGAGTGGTTAAACAAGGGCTAACACCTTTCTGGTAGGTCTTGGCATGTGAATTATTCCACAGAAAGACCTATGGCCTGTCATTTACATGACAGCTGGTTGTGTTGTGAGTTCAGAGGGAAGCTTTTCCTTCCTCACCTCATTTTTCTGGGATGAGTCCACCTCCATGTGCTAACACCGACTGTGGCTAAATACTGAGCTTTTTGTGAATTTGGCAGAGGACCCTAGTTCCCTCTGGCTCAAGAAGAGAAGTTCTTGGTTCATCCCACCTGTACAGAAGCATTGTAGGGAAAATAAGTCAAGGGAAATAGATTTCTATTGTTAGAATCTCAAGTAGGCCCCAGATTAGCATTTTAATCAGTCTCTCTCATTCTGTTCTGTAAGTTCTGTGAGGAAGCAGGTAAGCAGTGGCTGCCTTTGGTGGCGCCGTTTTGTATGTAGAGAATGGGAGATATTACCAGGGCACTGAGTGATCCTAGGCAGATTTCATGCTCAGTAGTCAACAAAACTGGGTTGTGTACATGCAGTAAAGGAAGACAGAGAATGGGAAATATTTATGTTGGTGATAATCTTCCTCCAAGCACCAATGGCAGGGAAAACGTTGAATTAACTGCTGACCAGAGATTGTTTTACTGCTGTGTAGAATGAGTCCATCCTCATTTTTCCCGTTTACTTAATTAGTATCATGACATTTAATAAGATCAGCTGGTAGTAGATTTTTATAATTTTAATTTAATTTTTTGTGGCACTGGGGATTTAATTCACACTGAGCTATATTCCCAGCTCTTACTTATTTTTATTTTATTTTCTTTTTTGAGATAGGGTATTACTATACAGATCAGGGAGTTTTTGAAGTCCATTATGTGGCCCAGGTTGGCATTGAACACATGACAATCTACCTGCCTCAGCTTTCATTGCTGGGATCACAGGCATGTGCCACCATGCCCAGGTTTATTTTTTATTTTGGGACAAGATCTATGCTATGTTGCCTGGGCTGAACTTTAATTTGTGACCCCTGTCACAATAGAATCAAAACCAAAAAAAAAAAGCAAAAAGAGTAATTTTAAAAAACTTTTCCTTCAATCACCTATTGTATTTACTTGTCATATTTTTAAGTCTCCTTTAATCTGGAATAGTTTTTCAGCCTTTCTGTCCTTCAAAATACTTTTTATAAAAATAACTATAGGTTGGCCAGGTTCATCTGTCTATCTCTTCTCCCTCCCTTCTTCCTTCCTTCCTCTTTCTGAGAATATTTCTCATTTTGTCTCATGATGTTTCCTCATGACTAAATTCAAGTTATAGATGTTTTGGAGCCAGGCAAGGTGACACACATCTGTAATCCCAGCAGTCAGAAGGCTGAGGCAGGAGGATTGCCATGGGTTCAAGGCCAGCCTGTGGTACATAGTGAACTGAAGGGCCCACCCTGTAATAAAGGTGACTTGATAGCCTGGCCCTAGTGGGTTAAGGTGGAAGAGGCTATTAAGTGATTTTTTTTTTTTTTTGACTGGCTAGCATTAACAGAGCTATTTTTAACCTATTTCAGTCTCCTCATTGTTCGGGCTCCTCTACTAACTACCATGAGAGCAGTCAAAATTAGCAGCTATATAAAATGAAGTACCTCTTGTCTACCCAGTCACTTCCAAAATAAACAGGGAGTGATACTGTCCATCTTTTGTCTCACTTTACTCGGAAGGCCAGCGGTAGAGGAAGCATGGATTAGTGTGTAGTGATTTCTAGGCGCTGCCCTCTGGACAGATTCCCTCTGAGTGTGCCAGCTGAGTGACAGGGCCATGTGGTAGGAGTGCGGCTGGACATGTATCATGGGCAGATTTGGACTGAGTAAATATAGCAGGAGCAGGATGTCAGTGTGGGAGATGGATTGTTCTGGGAAAGGAAGTGTTGTCTTTCGTCTGAGAAACTATTTCCTGTACTTCTGAGACTTTTGCTTTCTTTTTTTCTTTCCCCCAAGGCAGAACAGGGGTTGGCAGGGGTTGGGGTGCCTGGGTGCTTTCTTTTCCCATTTGAAGCTGGAGTAGAAATCAGATTTCAACCAGTTATAAAATGAACTTGGTAAATAACCATATCCATGCCTTATCTTTTGCTTTTTGGAGGCTTAAAGCACCTGTTTTCTTAGCAGCACCTCATTTTAAAACATAACTATTCTTTTGGTGAAATAGGTTGAGAGGCAAAAGTAATTATACAAAGGGAATCAACTCTGTTGAAATTCAGACATGAAGCACCAGCTGGCAGGAAACAGCTGGGATGTTTCTGGGAGCTACACGCTTCCATCCCAGAGCTTAACTCTTCAAGCTCTCAGTTGTCTGAGCTACTTGCGATGGCTGCCCAAGTACCAACATTCTGTATAAAGACTAAGGCTAGCCAGGCATGTTGGTACAATACCTGTAATTCCAGCATTGTGGGAGGCTGAGGCAGGAAAATCCTAAGCTTAAGCCCTGCTTGGACAATTAATTTTTTATTTTTTTAACTTTTTATTTGATTGGTACATTTTAGATATACATAATGATAACATTCATCATAGGGAGTCTGTACCTATACACGGTATATGTTTTTATTTTTGAGACAGGGTCTCACTGTGCAGTTCAGGCTGGCATTAAACTTACAATGATTCTCCTGCCTCAGCTTCCTGAGTGCTGGTATTACAGTCATGTGCCACCACACCTGGCAAAAAATCTTTTAAATAGCCCTTTATTTTAGAATAGATTTAGGTTTATAGAAACCTAAACTTCTATATAATTAACATCTTACACTAATATGATACATTTGTCACACTTAATAAAACTATATTTATACATTATTATTAATTACAATCTCTGCTTTATTCATATTTCTTCTTTTTTTTAATATAGTAGACGTTTTCTGTTCCAGGATCCCATATTACATTTAGTTGTCATCTGTACTTAGGCTCCTCTTGGCTGAATGTTTGCATATACTGAGTGTGTGTGTGTGTGTGTATGTTTTATTTTAGTTTTTTAATTGTTGTATGAGTCATTAAATCCAGGGCTTCACTGTATGCTAGACAAACATTGGATCACTCAACTATACCTCCTCACCTTTTTATTTTGAGACAGGTTCTCACTACATTGCCCTGGGTTAAGTTGGGTATTGTGGTACAAACCTGTAATTCCAACACTCAGGAGGCTGAGGCAAGAGGATTGCATCCAGTTTCAGGCCAGCTGGGCTACATAATAAGTTCATAGCCAGCCTGAACTACATAGACCCTGTATCCAAAATAAAATAAAAATTTAAAAAAACATTGCCTTGGCTGGCCTCTGTACATATTGTTTTCATTGAATTTTTTTTTTTTTTTTGGCACCCAGAGTCAAACTGAGGACGTTATGCTTGCCAGACAGCTGTTTGTGCCACTGAGCTATATCCCTGTTCTTTCTGCCTGGCCTCTAATTTGCAGTTCTTTTACTTTAGTGTCCCAAGGAGCTGAGACTGTAGGCATGTGCCATCACACCCACTAAATTGTAGAATTAAAGATTTTTGTTTTTCATTTACTAGCGACTGAACCCAGGGCCTGATTCATGCTAGGCAGGTACTGTACTGCTGAGCTACATCCCCTGCCCTTGCCTATGTTTTTCTCATAGTATCCACAAAGTAGACTATCCTATTTAGTGTCCCAGTATTACAGATCAAACTTAGGCTCCCGAAAGGCTGAGTACTGTGTTGAGTAGAATTTCCTATTACAGTGTGATTATGTGTTGAGAAAATGTGGTGAAGTTATTTATTTGATTTTTATATGAATAAAGGCAGAACTAGAGCTACCTCTGAAAGGGCCGTTTGCAGAAGGGGAGACAGGTAGTCTGTTCCTGGACCCCTCTGTCTTACTAGACATAAATTAACACTGTTATTTAATCATGATTCTATGGGGCAAATCCTTTCTCTTTGTGATTCTGCTGCGTCTGACCAAGGAGCTGATCACAGAGAATCCTAGACTAGTTATGCAGTCAATCTTGTTTTCTGGTAGCAGACTTCAGGTTGCCTTCCGTCCCTGTTGCTGAACACCAGGTTCAGCAGGAAAGACTGCCAGGAGCATCACACACACATCAACACACCAAGCTGTTCCCAGCACATGTGGGAATAAGGCACATGATGCTTTTAGTTCCACTGTCTAGTTGAGTCGTCTGAATTTCTGGCTTGGGATTAGGAGATTCAAAGAACTATAATGCTGAGAGATAGTAGAAAAATTAAAAATCCAGTGAGACGTGGCAGTTACTGGCTCTGATTGCCTTATCCGGGAGCTCAGTGAAGGGGAGAAGAGGTGGTGAGGCGTTATGTTGCTGATGAGCCCACATACTATTAGAAAGTCAATTCAGAGCCAGGCCTGGTAGCCCACTGCTCGGGGAGGTCAAGTCAGGACAATTGCCAAATTCAAGCCTGGCCCGGGTAATGTAGTGACTCAGTGAGACTCTGTTTGAAAATAAAATAGAGTTGGGAATGTAGCACAGTGCAAGGGCCATATATTCAATCCCCACAACCACCAAAAAAGGTGTCAGTGCTAGATATTTGGGTACAAACTGTCAATCTTGAGGGAGGGAATAGCACAGGGAATGCCTAGGGAAGGAGTCATGAAGATTATACATGGGTCTAAAAAGGGATTTTTAAAGTGCTCTAACTTAAGTTGATAGAAGGTAAGCAATTTATTGCTATCAACAACCACTTTTTATTACAGCATGCTTTTAATTGAGAAAAGAGCTAAATCTTAGTTAATGCTTATATAAAGCTTTGCACATAGAGGCAGGTTTGGGACTCGCTGGTAGTTAAGTGACTGTTGTCCTCTTTGGTTAGCCTAAAGCCAGGAAACGCCTGACTTGTTTTTTTTCTAAAAGGAAGCTATAGAAATAGCATTTATTAAAATGTTGAGGAAGAGTTTTAGGAAGCTTGCATATAGTGTGTATTTTTATGGCATTATGGAGTGGGTTGGGACAGGAAGGAATTATAATAAGCCAGCAACTATAAGAGTCTGGAAGGGAATGGGTGACTGTAGCTTTTTGCTAGGAGGTTATTGATGGGAACAAAATGACAACAGGTATTAAACACCACAGAATGGACTCCAATCTCTAACAATGTTTTTGCCATAACAATTTGAAGGAGATGATAGAAAACAAAGTGACAGTATAAAGAGTGAGTGTCCAGGTACTTCTATTAGAAAAGCCTGTCATTGGTGAGATTTAAGCTGTTGTTAGGTAGGAAGAATGCCTGGGAGTGAATCTCTTCAAAATGCAAGACAGGAGACAGTGAAGTACCTATGTCTCCAGAGAACTCTGAATTGAGCTGTGATGGAGGAGGGGGAAACTCCTCACTGTGTTTTAATATAATGTGAAATCCTTGTAACATCTCCATGTATGTCTCCAAGGAGTTACAGCAGTTACAGAAGCTGGGGTTCAGTAAGTCCCCAGCGACAGTAGAGCCAGAGACAGCTGACTGGCGTGCTTCGGGGCAGCTAACTGGGTGAGTGTTGGTGGTATATCTCACTTTTGCAAGAACACAAAGTGGCCATTTGCAGCACAGACTGACGTGACTGCTTGTCCGCAAAGGGTAGAGGAGACACTAACTACAGGCTCTAATTAGAACTTGGGCCTGGTTTTCCAGAAGGGAATGTCAAATTCTATTAGAGTGCTTTAGAAAAATAAAGTCAAAGTAGAGATAAAGGAATCTTTAGTTTTCAAAACCTTTTTAAAGAAATTGAAGTGAAATTTATGTAAAATAAACTTAATCATTTTAAAGCAAACAATTTAGTGGCATTTTGTACACTTTCAGTGTTGTTTAACCACCACGTCTGTGCAGTTCCCAAACGTTTTCCTTACTCCAAAAGATCTCATACTCATTCAGCAATCATTCTCTTCCTGTTGCTCCCAACCCCCCTGGTAAACTTCCATATACACTTCCGTCTCTTTGGACTTACCTATTCTGGATATTTCATATAAAGGGAATCATATGTTATTTGACCTCTTGTGTCTGGCTTCTTCCATTTAATAAGTTTTTGAGGCCTGTCTATTCAATGGCGTGAATAGATATTCCATTCTTTCAGTTCTGTGGTTGAATAATATTTCATTGTATGAATTATCATAATTTGTTTATCCATTCATCCATTGATGGCATCAGAACTGGTTTTCCCTATTGGCTTCTGTGAATAGTGCTCCTAGACATGTGTGTATACATGTGTTTCAGTACTTGTTTTCTCTTATTTTGGTTGTATACCTAGGAATGAAATTGCTTGGTCATATGGTAATTCTAAGTTTAACTTTTCAAGAAACTGCCAAATGGTTCTCCTTGGCAGCCGATCCATTTTACATTCCCACCAGCAATGCACAAGTGTTCCAATTTCTTCACATCTTCATGAACACTAGTTTTCTGCCCTTTTATTTATTATTATAGCTTCAGAAATTGTTTTCCAGTGCTGAGGATTGAACCCAGGGCCTTGTGCACACCAGACGAGTACTGTACCACTGAACTACACACATTTCCAGCCCTTTTTATTTTGGGATAGTGTCCTGCCAAGTCATGCAGGCTGGCCTTGAATTTGTGCTCTTCCTGCCTCAGCCTCCCAAGTAGTTGAAATTATAATTGTAGGCCACTCTATTTGGCTATAGCTTCAAAAATTTTTGAATGTAGGGCACCATGGCATATGCCTGTATCACTAGCACACAGGAGGTGAAGGTAACGGGATCACGAGTTAAAGGCCAGCCTGGGCTACATAGCAAGTTCAAGACTGCCCTGGATTACATAGTGAGACTCTGTCAAAAAAATAAAAGATTTTTGAGACTGGGTAGAACTTTGATAATAGAACTCCTTCCAGTTCTTACGGATTTCCTGGAATGCTACTTTCCTAATGACCCTTGTGAGCCAAATAAGGTATTGAGGTTTTAGCTTTTATGCTAAAGAATGATTTTCCTCCAAAATTTGTATCAAACATAATGATCAGGGCTTAGACTTGATGCCTGGACAGGGTTAAAATCTGACTTGCCAAATAAAAGGGTATCAGTTACATTTTGGATCATGGGAGTAGATGGTGTTTCTGGTTTCATCTGCCATCAGAATTCTGGACCAGGCAAAGCACTGAGTCTTGCTGACTACACAAGAGGCTCAGTTTGCTTACAAATTGCCATTTAACTCCCTGCTTGCAGAATAACCTTCTGAAGAGGTTAACTCTGATTTCTGTTGAGTGTCTGTCTATTTTAAGGTACATAATTGATGTCAGTCTTACTATACTACTCTCTCCTCCCCTAGTGCTGGGATTAAATCTGGGTCTTGAGCATGCAGTGGACGTGCATCCCCAGCCCCTCCACTGCTGCTTACAGTGACGTGTACAGATCTTAGAACTCTGGTGTTCCCATCTCTTCGGTGTAGGGCAGTGGGTTTCTGCCTCACACTGCTGTTCCTAAGTGTTCTTCTCCTGCTCTTCTTTTTTTAGTCCATTAATTGTTCCTTCTTGCAGCTGTGTGCATTGTGATTTGTCTAATAGTAGTCACTACTGCAAACATGCACTAATACAAATAAGTAATCGTAGTTACTGTGATTAATGTTTTAGTGTCTTCTCTAAATTTATTTTTCTTTTGTGAAAATTGTCTTTTTCTTGTGAAAAGAGAAAGCTGATGCAGAATACAGACCTCCTAGTGCTCTCAATTTCCTGCAGTTATCTAGCTTTTTTTCTTGACATGTTTTTCCAGTTTATATGTTGAGTGGTGATTTTCCTAACTTTTTGAAAATTATTTTTGCTACTTAATATATTTGCTGTGTTTTTTCCTTAAAAGATTGTAAATTAGAATATTGGTACTATTGGTTTCTTTTTGAAAATTGGTTCCTATTGGTTTCAGTATTTATTGGTACTGTTGGTTTCTTTTTGAAAATAAGTTTGAACCAGTTGCAAAGTAAACAGAAAATTATGGTT
Organism: Dinomys branickii; assembly: GCA_004027595.1. Taxonomy (NCBI): domain Eukaryota; kingdom Metazoa; phylum Chordata; class Mammalia; order Rodentia; family Dinomyidae; genus Dinomys; species Dinomys branickii. The sequence continues at coordinate 33,606 of PVLD010006012.1, read as the reverse complement.
CCTATTCTACCCCACCCACCAACGCATATTGCTCTTGGATTTGCAAATGCATCATAACCATTTGATCAAAGTCTGGCTTTGAATAAGGCTTTATAACCTGGTGTGGTGAATGACAGGTATGTCTGGATTTGGTTTTGAGAGAATTGGGGCTGTAAAGGCATGAGTTTTTTTAGGTTGTTTTGTTTTATTTTTATCTTTCCTTCCTGTAATGTACTGTGGTCTGTAATAGGTTGAGTTGTAACATTCATTAAACCACTCCTCACATTCCCTGTTTTCAAAGCTTATCAGGATGACTTTGATTTAGTTATTTGGAACCAAAAAAGCAGTTCGTGGAGGCTAGTCTAGAGCTATGTAGCAGTAATATATCAGAGATCAGACTTAGGGCCCAGTGGGATTATTCCTCAGGATTTATTTGCCTGGAAGTACACACAGGAGCCAAATGGTATGTATGGAAAGCTTTGCTGGAATGCAAATTGGGCACATTTTGTTGGGACCTGTAGGGGATTTTCACTGCTTCATAATTTTTCAAAGGTTTGTTATCCATCAGACAGACTCTGCCTCTTCTTTAAATCTTTAAATCCCCCTTCTTTTTCCTGTTGTAAAGGTCAGATTTTTTTTGACAACTGTGTGCAGGAACAAGATTTGCTAAATCCCTTCATTTTTATTCATACAAATATCGGAATTCAGTGAGCATCAGTTATCCCAGCATTTAGAGGTAAGGAAAACTCAGGGAGAATCTTGTGAATCTCAGCTTAGTGCTTGGCTATATCTCTAGGGATAAATTTGCTACTTCAACTTTAACCCTTGACTTCTCTCATAAGAGACAACACCTTCACAGTGGCTTCCTTGTACATGAACCCTACCTGTAAGTAACCCTCTGTCCATGCTGCAGGTAGGTATTATAGGTATATATAGTAGGAGAGGACTGTGTTGGGCTTTCTTTGTTTTTTGTCCCTTTTTGAGACAAGGTCTCTCTATGCAGTTCAGGCTGGACTTGAGCTCACTTTGTAGCCCAGGCTGGTCTCGAACTCACAAGGATCCTTCTCTCTCAGCCTCCCGAGTGCTGGGATTACAGGTGTGTGCCACCACACCCAGCTATGTTGGACTTTTCTGATGGGGCTTTTTTTGACTCTGACAATCCTTATGACTTCCACAAGTGTTGGAAGAGGTATATAATGCATTTCCTCCAGTGAAGCTCTTCTTTAGGTTTATTTAACTTTTAGTGGTGTCTTAGGGCATAGACCACTTTTAATTTGAAATTGATTCTTTCTTTTACCAGGTAGATGAATTCACAGTATTATAATCTGATACAATTCCCCAACAAACTTGGTTAGTTTGATATTATCATATTGTTTCTTGCTGTGTAACAAATTACCCAAAAAATGTGGGAGGCTGGTCATGAATCTAGGAGCTGCTTAGACTCTCAAGGTATCAGCTAGGCATGCAGTCATTTGAAGGTGTGACTGGGCTGGCCAGAGTTCCTCACAATGAGGGCCTCTCAGTAGGGCTGCTCACAACATGGAAGCTGGCTTTGCCTTAGTCAAATGATCTAAGGTAGAAAGCAGAAGCCAAACTTCATTTTATTTTTATTTTTGTCATTATTATTTTTTGCAGTGCTAAGAATTGAACTTAGGGTCTCACACATGCTAAGCACATATTCTGCCACTGAACTGCGTACCCTGCCCAGAAGCCACACTTTCTTGCCTGACTCAATCTCAGAAGTAACATACCGTCATCCCTTTTGCCATATACCAACCCTGATACCATCTGAGAGGGGATTATATAAAGTCACTGGAAGTCATAGCCGAGGTTGACCTTGTAAATTAAATGGAAAGTTTCAGGCATTTATTGGAATACAGAGTGGATTTTTTTTTTAATCTGAAAACTTCTTTCTTCCCATTCAGCTGTGTCTCCTGGCTTCCTCCCAAATTTTCATACCACTGAAATTATCCAAGATATATGTATACAGCAACCATGTACATGAAAATTGCTTCAACATGTCAGTCTCTTTTCTCCCTTGCTGTCTCAGCCAGAAAAAACCTCCTTTTTTTTTTAAAAAAAAAAACAAGCCTGATAAGCACGAGTCATCCATCTCCTCCTTCCCCTCTTTTTTGGGATACCCAAGACAACTGGTCAAAGAAGCCTTCTGCTCATGAGAACCCTCCAGTTGGAGTCAGATAATCCTTTGCACTAGTTCAAGCCACTTACCATTGATCTTTTAAGATTTGGTGCAAATGAACTAAACTGAACAGAGTTATTGGGCCATTATGGTTCTTTCACATGGAGATATATAATGATTTTTTTGGATTTTGTTGAGGGAGCTCTGGGCTAGGGATATAGTTCAGTGGCATAGCACCGGTCTGGCAAGCGCAAGGTCCTGAGTTCAATCCCTGTACTGCCAAAAAAAAAAAAAAAAAAATCCAGGGAGCTCTGAAATGGAGAGAAAGTCAATGCAGATATGTCCAGCCCTTGGCCTGCAAGCTTCATGCAGTCCTGAACAGCTACTGATGTGGCCCCATGAGTCTGTAAACTTTTAATATTGACATGTGACTTTTTTAGTAATGTTTTTCATGACTTGATTATGTGGTGCTGGAGAGTGGACCGTGTGGGCAGCAACCAGAAGCTGTGTAGGGGAGAGCGCAGTGCTGTGCTAACTTTGCCTCTGTGCCCACCACATGCAGCTGAATCAAAGCCCACTTATATCAGACATTACATGTGCTTGTGCAACATGGTGAGGGAAGCACACTCACTGGCTATAAATAATAGTATTTGAGCCTCTGTGTACGTGTGTGTGTGCCTCTGAAGCCAGGCATTTTATTGTTAGGAAGCAGACGTGTAATTTTTCTTATTTAATTGTTAAACTTGGGCTTGTTATTTCATAAAATAATAAGTTAAAATATAAAAAATAAAAGAAGCTATGTTACATATTGCCTTCGCCATATTATATATTTTATATGCAGCCCAAGATAGTTTCTCTCTTTACTCATATGGCTCAGACAAACCAAAACGTTGGATACCCCATGGCCTAATTTGGGGACATATTCAAAGACAAATTACTTGTCTGTTCCTTGATGGATTCACCTTGTTCTTTATACAGCAGTCAGATAAGAATCTGAAGAGCTGTGTGTTATTCCTCACCTTTTTAGGACTAGAATGTCTGCAGTCATAGCGATGAGGACAACACAGGTAGACCCTGTCCTCCCGCTGTGCCGTCACTCACATCTTTCCTTCTTCCCTTCTAAATTCTATGCCTGATGACAGACATGCCTGTGTGAGAAAGAACATGTTCAATATATGAGGGAAGATAAAATGGAAAATTAATTTACTTTCTCAAAAATTCCAGAATGTTTTTGACTTCCTGGGAAGTAGCCTGTGACTGAATGAACTCTGGCCATGTGTTCCTGTTGCTATCGAGTGGCCTAGTAGAGAATTCATACCTGGGAACATCCACTGGCTACTTCTTTTGGCTTAGGCTGTGGAGAACTAAAGAGGACCCAAAATTGTGTCTGAGCAACTCCATAGAACAAAAACAACAAGCTGTAAATAAAAATAACAAAGCAGGGGAACAAGAACAAGAGGCCTGCAGCACAAAGTCACTGTCCTCCTGTCCCGCATCGCTGTGTGAACATGAATGTGTAGTTTTATCAGTATGCTCTATTATTTTCTTTTATTTAACAGTTTTCCATGCATGTGCCTGTGTATGTATCCTACAATATGAAAATATTGAATTAGAATGCCACATATTGACTATTTTAAAAATTTTAATTATATATAGTACAACTTTATTTTTGTATTTATAACATTATTTTTAGTTATTTTTATAAAATAGTCCCACTGGTAGAGTGACTATAGCTGTTATACTGAGTTTTCTAATGTATTTTTGCTAATTGATAAGATAATCCCTTTATTATTTGTTTACATTTCAATTACTAGCATTTTCTCAAGTGTTGCCTTCCCTATGTAAATTCATTTTTACCTCTTCGCCATTTATTTGACTAAAACTGGACAGAATCCTTTCAGATTTGTATCAGTTCTTTTCGGCTTGGATACTCCTCTTTATTTTTACATATTTATTGCTAATATCTTGTTTCTCTTACTTTGTGCTATTTCTATCCTGGGTAGATACTTTGATTCTTGTAGAGAAATGCTTACGTATCTAGTCTGCTGGTATTTGAAGGATCAAAACGAGAGGTCCTGCATGAACCTCTCAGAGGTTCATGGCGCGGAGTGCACACGGGAGTGGTGCGTGTGGAGAGCAGGCACCCCAAGATGTGAGGAGGGGAAATGGGGACAAGACTGATAGCAGACCTGTAAATACCTGAAGGTCTAGCTTTGTACTTCGAAATAGGAATGAGGTCACTTTCATTGTCTTCTCCAAGTTATTTCCTAGTTGGCCATGGAGAACAGAAGAGGCATGATGACTTTTAGAGGGAATAGTACTGTCTTCAGCTATCAGGAAAATAAAAACTACTGATATTGGGTCAGCTCTACCTCTGGTCATTTTTATGAATGAGGTGGCTAGGTGGAAAGTCTGAATGTGGGAACTTGTTTAACTAGAGAAAACATCTAGGTTTCTAACTAAGAAAGTAGAATTTTAAACAGTGAAAGGACCTTTCTGCATTCCTTTAGAGTGGTACCAAGCCATGGACAGACTGACCATGCAAAAGGGAACTGATGACCTAGCAGTTGTTATGCTGCTCACCACTAACAGAAGTTCTCTTTGAGCTGGGCGTGGTGGCTCATGCCTATCATCCCAGCATTCGGGAGGCTGAGATAGGAGGATCATTTCAAGTTCGAGCCAGCCTGGGGTACAAAGTAAGCTCAAGACCAGCCTGAACTACAGAGCGAGACCCTGTCTCAAAAAGACAAAAAAAATAAAAAGTCCTCTTTGACCCCTATTGCAGGTTTCCATAACTAGTCATTGTTGTTGGGCTTTCTGAAGAGAGTTAGAGACTCAGGTTCCCAGCATGATTGCTAAGGTTCTGGTTTCTAGTATTCTCTTCTTTGGACTTTCTGTTTTCCTCTTTATAATAAGAAAATTGAATGAAGTAATCTCCAAGTCCCTGAAGCCCTAAGGTTTCCTGGGTCTGTTACCCTCTCATACAAGCGTGCAAACTCCTACAGAGGGTTCTATTCCACATGAGTGTCATCCTGGGTCTGTTACCCTCTTATACAAGTGTGCAGACTCTTACAGAGGGTTCTATTCCACATGAATGTCATCCTCGGTCTGTTACCCTCTCATACAAGTGTGCAAACTCCTACAGAGGATTCTGTTCCATACGAGTGTCGTCCTGGGTCTGTTACCCTCTCATACAAGTGTGCAGACTCCTACAGAGGGTTCTATTCCACATGAATGTCATCCTTGGTCTGTTACCCTCTCATACAAGTGTGCAAACTCCTACAGAGGATTCTGTTCCATATGAGTGTCATCCTGGGTCTGTTACCCTCTCATACAAGTGTGCAAACTCTTACAGAGGGTTCTATTCCACATGAATGTCATCCTGGGTCTGTTACCCTCTCATACAAGTGTGCAAACTCCTATAGAGGGTTCTATTCCATATGAATGCCATTGTAGTTTACTACTTGTAATAAAAATTTAGATGTTGGAATATTATAGACTAAAATTTAAAGAAAAGAAAATATGTAGTCATTGCTTCTGTGCATTTTTCCTATTGTCTTTCTGTTGTCCAGTTAAGCTGGTTTTCAGATGAACTCTGCTTCACACGCTAATAGTCATTTAGTTTTAAGTGAGTGATTCCAAGATCTTTGTATCTCTCCAAAATTTCAATAGTTCTTGAAAGTTGGTTAATTTTGCATAAGTATCAAGTGATTCTCTTTATTTTGATTTAATTTTTTGCTCATTAAAATACCTTAGTTTAACATAAATGAATAAATAGCTATCTTACTTCAAATGTATCAGTTTACGTAAGGAGGCATTGGCATACACTAGTTAAGCCTGACAGCCCTGAGAGGTGAGATGTGGAATAGCAGTCCCAGTACCCACCGCTCTGGTGTCCTGCTCCCAGGAGGCACCTGCTTTCAGTGCTGTTGGAAGATTCTTTTGGGGTTTACTTCATATTTCTGATTAACAAACTTGTATTTCATAAAGTATCCATTTTTTTCTGTTAATATTTATAAGAATCAAATTATCTCAACACTGGAAGAGAATTCAGATCTTCCAGAGACCTAAACTCAAGTAACTTCAAGGGCCTGACTCCTGAGTTAAATGAGAATAGAGAGTAGCACAGACTATGGCAAACAGGAAGGCTGCCCCCATATAAGGATAAACAAATATTTCAAATATTTATATATCAAATAGTTATATTCTCCTTTTTTTTTGAGACAGGGTCTTAAAAAAAAGAGAGAGAGAGAGAAAGACAGGGTCTTACTATGTAGTTTAGGCTGGCCTTGAACTCACTATGTAGCCCTGGCTGCCTGGCTGGTCTGGCCACCATGCCCAGATAGTTTGTGTTCTTAATTAGTGTATACAGGTTGAGTATATCTAATGAGAAAATCTGAAATCCAAAACTTTTTGAGGAACATGATGCTGCGAGGAGAAAATTCCAAACCTGACTTTGTGGGATTGGTTGTGGTCATTTAAAATATTGTAAAAAATTACTTTCAATCTATGTACAGAAGCTTTTTGTTATTGTTGTTTTGAGACAGGGTCTCTCTATTCAGTTCAGGCTGGCCTTCAACTCACTTTGTAGCCCAGGCTGTCCTCAAACTCACAACGATCCTCCTGCCTCAGCCTCCCAAGTGCTGGGATTACAGGCATATGCTACCATGCCTGGCCAATGTATGTATTTAAGATATATATGAAACAAATGAATGTTGTATTTAGATTTGGGACCACCCTCTAGGTATCTTATTACATATATGCAAATGTGCCAAAAATCCAAAAAAATCAAGTATTTACAAGCATTTTGGAAAAGATATACTCAACCTAAAATAACATTAAATGGAAAGTATGGTTTCACTTTTTCACAGTGAACTCATTTATTGCTATAAAAAATAAAATATAGCATACACCAAATAAACATACCCATAAACTACCCCAAAGTTCTAGGCCGACCTTCAGTTTGTGATTCCTGAGTCTACTCTAGCCACCTTATCGTACAGAAGAAGCACCCAAAGCACAGAGAGGTCGTGATGCGAAGAAGATCACATGGCTCATTAGCGGGGAGAACCAGAGCTCCTGCCGTCCGCGTCCGTAGCCACTGGAGCTTCTTATGGGAAAATGGCCCAACTGGCTTAAGTGAGAAAAATGGTTGTTTTTGCCTAGCAGTTTCTTTCTGTTGCCTAATCTTAGCTATTTGTTTTTAGAACTTTGACTTCTCCTCCTCTGTAAGGTGATAGGGATAAGAGATTCAGCTTTAAAGTCTGGTAGAAATCCAGGCCTAGGGATGGTTATATTTCTTTGCACTCAGGCAAGTCATAAGCATAAAACTTAAGCTGAGAAGGCACTGGAAAAATGAGCCTGTTGGTTCTATTCAGTCCCTAAGTGAGATTTCACTGACACTAAAAATTACTTAGTGTGTGGCCTTTAACTTTTATTTTTTAAATTTAACTTTCTCCAAGCCCAAAGTGCTATGTGAGCAACATAGGGTATGGACTTGCCACCTTTGGTTGGTGGTTGCTAGGTAACTGTGACAGAACCTTGGTGAGGTGATTTGCTGTCCAGCTATTAACTAGATTTTGTTTTGAGGTCAAATAAGGATTTGAGCACACTCATTTTATACATGTTTTATTTTCATGTGTAAGTTAAAAGACATAAACCAGAGCTGACTTTTCTTTTATTCTTTTTTCTTTGAGACAGAGTCTCACTGTGTAGTTTAGGCTGGTTTTGAATTCACCATAGAGTCCAGGCTAGCTTAGAATTCACAGTGATCCTCCTGCCTCAGCCTCCCCAGTGCTGGGATTACAGGTGTGCACCACCATGCCCAGCCGGAGCTGATTTAAGCACTTCTTTTTATTAGCAAAGATCCATATAGCAAACATCAGTTGAGAGGAGAGGATTTATAAAAAATACCGTAAGAAGCCAGGCGTGGTGGCACACATCTGTAATCCCCAACACTCGGGGGGCTGAGGCAGGAGGGTTTCTGAGTTCAACGGCATCCTGGACTACAAAGTGAGACGTTGTTTCAAAAAACCAAAACCAGAACACTGTAAAAAAGTAGAACGATCGTTGCAGGTAGATTTAAATAGTCTTTCTACCGTCCAGCTTAATTTTTTTTTTTAAACTTTGCTACCTTCCTTACTCCTATTTATATATGTTTTTCCATTCAGACCCTAAAAGGTAGGAGGGAAAGAGATGATCTTTCTACTTTACTGAATTCCTTTGAGTAGAGAATTTGCGTTCTTGTTTTGTGTTTTGTTTTGTTCTGTTTTGAGACAGAGACTCATTATGTAGTTCAAACTGGCCTTGAGCTCACTCTGTAGCCCAGGCTGGTATTGAATTCGCAGTGATCCCCCTGCCTTAACCTCTTGAATGCTGGGATTGTAGGTGTGTGCCACCACACTTGGCCAAGAATTTTACTTCTTTTGAACCTTACTTCATAATTCTATTAAAATATACAGTTAACCTACAAAAAAAACAAAAAACAAAAACAAAAAAACCCCAACTTTAGAAAACCTGTTACTCATCAAATGGCATAGAAGATGGGACTCTTATGTACTTTTTCTGTGCAGGTGTCAAGAGTTACTAGAACAAGTACATTTTGAAAATTGTGCCAGTACTGGGAATGAACAAGTTGAAACTGATAGTTTAAGAATGCATTCCAGCCAGGCAAGGGGGCACACGCCCGTAACCCCAGCACTTGGGAGGCTGAGGCAGGAGGATCGTTGCGAGTTCAAGACCAGCCTGGGCTACAAAGTGAGCTCAAGGCCAGCCTGAGCTGCATAGACCCTGTCTCAAAAAAACAGACAATACCAGCACATATTCTAGATAGTAACTACTGAAGGCCTTGCCCTTTTCTGTGTTTAGAGAATGTTGTAGATAGATGACTGGGTACCAGATTCCACACCTGAGTCTTGAGTCTGGTATTTAAGAAAATTAAATAGAAAGTTAATGCTACTGGTTAAAATTGTGAGTTTATTTCTATTTTATATATAGACCTGCCCCGTAATTTAGTGTATTATATAATAGCATCAATTCTGTTTTTAGGAAAGTGTTTTTGTTTTACTTGAACTAAATACTCCCTGTAGGTAGGACCATGACTTCAAACATCTTTCAGAGCTTAATAAATAGTGACTTGTGTATTTTGTAGGCATTTTTTTAACAAGACTTTATTAGTTCTTTTCAATAGAAGTGGTAATAACATTATGTGTCAAGAATTTTATGCATGTCATTTAATTTCATCCTTCCAAGAATATTGCAAGCTATTACCTGACTTTTATAGAAAAGGAGACGGGTTCCAGAGAGTGAAGAACCTCTCTAAGGTTGCATACTTAGGGTCTTGGTCACTTTCTCATCTTGGCACACAATATCTGACATCCATAATTTAAAGCACTTTATTTTGTTTCATAAATTTAGTCCATACATGGCTGGCTGCAAGATAGGAGGGCATGGTAGAAGGGATGGGCAGAGAGAAGAGAGGAGCCAGGGAGTGAATTATTTGGTGTGTGAATTGTATCACAATAAATAATGTTACTAACCAAAAAATGCCATACCAAAGAGAAAAACAATTAGTGCTGATCTATGATCTTTTAGGAGTTGGACTAAGAACTTTTGAAAATGGCACTTACAGTCTGAGATGGTGCCAGATGTTTCTGAAGAGTTCTTATAATTCATCTGCTAAGTAAATAACCATGGAGTTATGTAGACATTAGTAATTTTGGAAAGGAGGAAGTTACGTTACTCTAAAACAATAAATCTCAACTGAGCAATTTTGCCTCCCAAGACCTGGCAATATCTGGAGACATGATTGTCGCAGTCCGGGAGAACATGCTGCTGGCATCTGGTGAGCAGAGGCTGGGAGGGGGTGCTGCTCACCACCCTTCAATGCCCAGGGCAGCACCATGATGGGGTGACCTGACCCAAACTATCATAGTGCCAAGGGTGAGAGGTCCTGATGTAAAATTTACACCAATGTTCTCTTCTAAGCTTTTACATTTAGATCTTTTTTTTTTTTTTGAGTCAATTTTGGTATATGATGTGAGGAAGGAGGTCTATGTTTATTCTTTGCATGTGGGTAGCTACTTGCCCCAGTATCATTTGTTGAAAAGACTTTTTTTTTTCCCCATTGAGTGATCTTGGATGACCTAGTAGGAAATCGCTTTACTATCTATACAGATTTCTCCTACAAAAACCTTACACAGCCTCCCTGAAGTCTTGGAAAATGTAGATGACTCTGTATAGCTCTAGCTACCATAGCTAAGGAATAATTCAGGATGTTTCTGTATGATGCTGCTATACCTGAGTGAGAACATGTTAAAGGCTAGAGTGTTTCTAAACCTTATGTCCTATACTCAGGCTGTTCACACCAGATACCATCAGGGTTTCCCAGACATTAAAATTGTGAAAGACATTGGTTATCATTTCATCCAGCTCAGTACCAAGTACTCTTTTTTAGTTGAGTTGTTGTTGTTATTTAGTTTTTTGAAACAGGGTCTCACTATTTAATCCAGGCTGGCCTTGAACTTACTCTGTAGCCCAGACTGGCCTGAACTTATGGTGATCCTTCTGCCTCAGCCTCTTGAATGTGGGTTTATAGGTATTCACTACCATCCCCAGCTGGTTACTGAGTACAGTGGTACCTCAATATGCGTGCAGTTCAGTTGCAACCAGAATCATGGCACAAATTAAGTTCATGAACAAAGGTTCCACTGTACTGTCAGTTTTCTTCAACATTATTATTATTTCATGACACTTTTGTTTTAATAGACAGGGTCTTGCTTTGTAGTTTATGCTGGCCTCATTGAGGGAATCCTTCTGCCTCAGCCTTCTGAGCATTGGGATTATAGATGTGTGCCACCACTCCCAGCTGATGATACATAAAATACAAAATAACTATCCTTTCAATACTTAGTCTTTTAAAAAAATTGTTTAGCTACTCTTACCAGAGTGTTTTATATACATTACTTTAGATAATTCTCAAATAAACCTAACAGGTGGGTTTGGGTTTTTTCCTTCATTTCTAAGACATAGAAACTTGAGGCTTAGAGTTTATTTGCTACAGTTGCACTAGAACAGAAATTTGAGCCTAGGTCTTTTTATGCCAGAGCCACCCCATTTAGACAGCACACAATGAAGTCTCCCTCTTCACATATGATGAATTCTTCTAGTAGAAATAAAATATAGTAAAACCTTGGTTTGCAAGCATAATTCATTCTGGAAACATGCTTGAAATTCAAAGCACTTGTATATCAAAGTGAATTACCCCAGTAGAAATAATGAAAATTCAGATGATTTATTCTGCAACCCAAAAATATTCATATAAAATGATTACAGTGCTGTAGTATAATACAAAATAATAAACTATAAAATATAAAGAAAAATAAATTAATGTGCTCTTTTGAAAACTTTCATGGCTGGTGTGAGGGAGACGAGAGAGGAGGGTCACTGTGTTAGGACAACTTTCACCATCACTAATGGAATCGCTGCTATCCATTGGCTCAGTGGAATCTTTTTCCTTTCATGGAACTTTTCATGCAGCCTACCCAGTGACACTTGCTTTTGCCTCCTTTTGAGGATTTAGCCAAAACGTGACATTGCACTGTAGTCAAACAGGGTCATTGTGACACTGCTACAGCCTTACTTGGGTGGTGCTTTTTCCAGAACTTTGCACTGTCCCCACCTGTTATACGTGTCCCTAATCTCATCTGAAGTGAGGGATTCCTCCACCTTTTTCTCCTCATCTTCTGTAGACAAGATCTCCTCTATAACCTCCTGCTGTTGGGAGCTGCAATCCAGATCACCCACACTCTGGTGTGGAAGGAGAAGAAGAAAAAACCATACGCTCATTTGTGATTATGTGATGTTCAGCTTTATCAAGTTAAAATTTGTTGGAAATGCTTCCTTATGTTACAGAACACCCCCAAGCTTTTTCTATATTTGCAAGATACATCTACCCTGAAAAATGGTACATTAGTTTTAAAATTTAAGTTAATTAATATATACTTCAGGGGAAAATCCAAACTATTCGTTGACCAAAGACATGGTAGCATGTGGCTGTAACTCAGGCAACCTGGAGGCCAAGGTAGAAGGATGCTGTGAGTTTGAGGCCAACTTGGGATATATAGTGGGTTCAAGGCCAGCCTTGATTATAAAACAAGACCCTATCTCAAAAAAGCCAAACAAAAAACTAAAAATATATAAATAAATTAAAATTTAAAAAATATATTCTAACCTAGAAAGGGAATATAGACTGTTTTCTAAATGTGTATTTCCTTTATAGCTAAAATAAAAAACTTAGGGGCCATGTGTATAGCTCAGTGGAGAACACTTGCTTAGCATGCACAAGGCCTGGGTTCTATCCCCAAAACTGTAAATTTAAAAAGGGAATGAATTTTTAAAGGGATGACAATAATAGTTCTAATGCCACAGAACTTTTATAAACAAAATTATAGCATAGTTAGAGCTTGAATACTGTATATAGTTCTGGTTGCAGCCAGAACCGTATTTTTCAACTGCCCTCCCCTTGAGAAATTGTAGGACTAGGGACATAACTCAGTCAGTAGTAGGGTGCTTACCCCTCCCCTTCTTTTTTTCTTTTTCTTTTGAGACAGAGTCTTACTATGTAGTTCAGGCTGGGCTTGAACTCATGTATAGCCCTGGATGGCCATGAACCTATGTCGCTCCTCCTGGCTCAGCCTCTCAGACGCTGAGATTACAGGTGTGAGCCACATGCCCATCTATGGATGTCTACTAACATGTGTAAGGCCCTGGTTCAAACCCCAGTACTACCAAAAAACAAAACAAAAACCTTGACAAATTTTCAAAGAAGGTTAAAATAAAATAAATAACTCCCATGTCTTGTGATGTTAGAATTCAAGAACATAATCCTCCCTTTGAAATTAAGGTATAAGAAAAACTTCTTCCTTACGTGGTTGTAAGTGCATGTATACTTTTTTTTTTTTTTTTGTCTTTTTGAGACAGGGTTTTGCTATGCAATTCAGGGTGGCCTTGAGCTCACTTTATAGTCCAGGCTGGTCTTAAACTCGCAAAGATGCTCCTGCTTCAGCCTCTCGAGTGCTGGGATTACAGGTGTATGCCACCATTCCTGGCTATAAAATTTTATATAAGAGGTTGGTTTAAAGATTGCAATCAGACATTCTGATCTAGGATTCAGGAGTGAATTTTAGGAGATTAACAAGCCCCCTGAAAGTCTATGCAGAATTACTGCTCTTCTACTGCTTGGATTTTTTAAAAATTAATGCTTCTTTTCCACCTTTGTCTAGTTGATCTGGGAGGGACTGTCTCTTTAGGCAGCTCCTAGTGTGACCAGGGAGTTGGCCATCACTATTAGTAGTTTAAATTATCAAGAACATGGGAACTTCAGGTGTCTATTCTTAAGTACACCTGAAACTGTTCTTTCCTCATGCGATAAGTCACTGACCTGAGAGTGGACCACGTGGCTACAGTGTGGACAGAGAGTTAGTGCTGAGATTTTTATGGCCACATCATATTTCAGGGTTCAATGGGAAAGCCTATAATGATCACGGAAAACCATCCAAAAATCTCCTTGCCCTGAACAAATGGGAGAAGTTACTGAGATTAGTTAACGTTAAGCTGTAAATTGTTTAAAAGGTGGAAATGGAGTCTATTCAGAGTCTATTTAGAGTTTGCATTTACTAATCAAGCCTATGTACTGTAGAGGCTTTTGTTGCAGGAAAAATACTGTCTTATTTTTATCCCTTTCTCCACACTTTTGTTTCTGTTATACCAGGAAGATGATTTTCACTTATTATTTGGAACATGGACTTTAGTGTGACCTGCTAGTCTTAAATGCCAAGGGCCTCGAATGATAGACTCAGAAGTTGGAGGTGGGGAGTATGGCTCAGCAGTAGCGTGCTTGCCTAGAATGCACAAAGCCCTGAGTTTGATCCTTAGCACTGCTCCTTTCCCCCTAAAAGTTGAAACTGTATAAATCAGAATACAAACTAGTTTCAAGTGTTTTTTTTTAAATCCAAAGGATGATAGAGACATGTCTAAAATATAGCAAGCTTATTTATGAATATAGATATGTTTCTTAAATTCGGGACCTAAGGCATGGTAGAAAAACCCTGTACCATTGAGCCTTATCCCTAATTTCCTACTATCTTTTTATTTTAATTAATTCATTTATTATTTTTTGTGAGACAGGTCTCAGGATGTATTTCAGGCTGGCCTTGAGCTCAATGTGCAGCCCAGGCCTCAATCTTGCAGCAGTCCTCCTGTCTCGGTCTCCTGAGTACTGGGTCACGGACGTACACCACCACTCCGAGGAAATTCACAGTTTTGCGGATGAAACCAAAACATGCCTTGTGCCTGCTAGGCAAATGCTCTACCACTGAGCTATATACATGGCCCCTAATTTTTTTTATTTTCAAGAGTAGTAGTTTTCTGGTGATACTCACAAATCACCAAAATTGTCAAATAAAAAAAAGTCCTTATAAGAATTTATACAAATCAGTAAAAAGTGGCTGGATGTGGTAGTCACACCTGTAGTCTCAGCAGTCTGGGAGGCTGAGGTAGGAGGATGAAAATTGTGATCCTAGCCTGGGCAATTTAGTGACTTAGCAGACCCTGATTCAAAAAAATAAAATAAAATAAAAATAAAAGGAAAGGGCTAGGGAAGCCAAGTGCTGAGGCCCTGTGTTCAATCCCTACTACCACAAAAAAAAAAAGCAAGGAAAAAAAGAAGGAGGGAAGAAAGGAAAGAAGGAAAAGAGAAAAATAAAAAGGTTTCTTGATAGGAAAATGAAAACTGGGCAAAAGACTTCAGTAGACCTGTTACCTGTGTCTGAACAGTCAGTAGGTGGAAGGAGAGGGGCCCGACTTCACTACTCATAGAGAGCTCAGCAACCACAGCAGGCTACTGCTGCACACACAGGAGGAGGGCTAGGATGGACATGGCAGAAATTAGAGCAACTCAAACTCATACCCTGAAGGTGAGATTGGAAATTGGAAAAATGGCTGTGTCTGCCAGAGCCTACACCCTGTGGGTCAGCAATTCTTTATTTCTAGGGATATGCCCAGAAGAAATTGTTATACACGTTCACCAAAAATGTGTGGGGATATTTAGGGCAATGATGTTCATAGAAGGAAAAAAAAGAAGAAACCACCCAAGTAACCATCAGAAATAAAATAGCCAGGCATAGTGGGACACGCCTGTAATCCCAGCACTCTGGCACACACCTGTAACCCCAGCACTCTGGAAGGCTGAGGAACGAGGATTGCAACTTCAAGCCCAGTCTAGGAAATTTACTGAGACCCTTTCTAAAGAAAAACAAGTGTGAGGCTGGGCGTGGTGGCGCATGCCTGTAATCCCAGCACTTAGGAGGCTGAGGCAGGAGGATCCTTGCAAGTTGAAGACCAGCCTGGGCTACACAGTGAGCTCACGGCCAGCCTGAACTGCATAGTGAGACCCTGTCTCAAAAAGACAAAAGAAAAAAACCAAAAAAACCCCCAGAAAAACAAGTGTGAGATGTAGCTCAGGGCAAAGGCCCTGGATTCAGTCCTCTGTGTACCTTGTGTACGCGCACACACACACACTAAAAATCAAGTAAAATGTATATTCTCACTTTTACAACTGAATAGTATACAGCAGTCAGAATTACTGAACTACAACATATTAGAACACAGATTAATTTTTCCAATTAATTCTGAGTGAAAGAAGTCAAATACAAAGAAGTCCAAGTCTAAACTATGTGATACTATTTATATGATAAAACTTAGTCACAACAAATTAGTGGTATTAGAAACCACAATAATGGTTGTCTTTGGAGGCATTGCCACTGAATGAAGTCATAATTGGGATTTTGGGGTCCTGGTAATGTATTCCTTGTCCTAATCTGGGTGCTGATTATATAGTGTTTAAGTTTGTGAAAATCCATTGAGTTGTACACTTTAACTATGACTTGCCTTGGGCCCTCAGGATCACTCTTTAAAAAAAAAAAAAAAAAAAAGAAAGGAGAAAAGGTTTATTTGGCTTGTAGTTTGTAGAGGTTTCAGTCCAGAATCAGCTGGCTCGAAGGCAGGGTGGCATGGCAGAAGGCCATTACAGAGGAGACCAGTTCATAACAAAAGAGAGTAACGAGAGACAGACAGACAGACCCAGAATCATTCCTGAGTAGCCAGTATGTTAGATCTGTGGGTGCATCTGTTACTCGATCATCAACAGTGACAAGGCGGCCTTGGGGGAGATGAACGTACGACCACTGAAGTAAAGAGGTAGAAAGGAGGGCTGGGGCCCCCCTGCCTGACTTCCCGCTGTCAGCACCAGGCCCAGAGCTGTACACGTGAAGCCTGTTCTTTCTGCATAATAACCTTAGCCTGTGGCTCTTCTTAGCTTTGCTGTCTTATCATTTGTGAGCTACTGCTTACTCAGCCTTCCGTAGTTTATGAGCAGATTTTGCACTCTATTCATTCAAACATTAGCTTTGTGGGGTTTGTTTTTGTATATTTGTTTTTGTAGTTTTGAGGTTGGGGGTCATTCTACTTACCTTTTTCCTGTGCCTTTGTTTATGGATCTAGAACTTAATTCAGTACTAGTTTTGGACTGAAATCACGATTGTGTTTTCTCATTCTCCTAAATTTTCTCCCTACTCTAGGTCTGTTGTCATAAAATTTTAATCAGAAGTAATTTAGTAATGTTAAATTAGTCCTAGCCAGGTGTGATGGCACATGCCTGTAGTCCCAGCGTTTGGGAGGCTGAGGCAGGAGGATCACTCTGTGTTTGAGGCCAGCCTGGGCTACAAAGTGAGTTCAAGGATAGCTTTAACTGTCCAGTAAAACCGTGTCTCAAAAAAAAAAAATTAGTCCTAGAAATTATTTTCAGTTTCAGGTTAATTTACTCTGTGTTTCTAGGTTATAGAAATATGTCATATTTTGGTTCTTGATTGGCATTTATATAATTTAGGAAAACTATGATCAACCATATTTTACATACATATGTGCCTCATCTTTTTTGTTGGGCTTGAACAGTTGTGATGGTTATTATAGAACTAAAGACCACATGGATAGATGGGATTTAGGGATTTCATTGGATTTGTAATTGGTGGAAATGGTGAATTGGAAAGGTGGTAGGATACATGTGTTTCTTATTCAAGTCTATTTGTATTGCTTGATGTCAGAGTAAAAAGTGTAGTAGCTGGAAAAGGCAAAAGGATCTTGACAGAGTGGAAAAAGTTGTGCCTCATGTTTTCTTTTGACCAAGGAAGTTTATATTTTCAAACTAGTTTCCTTAGATGAAATTGAAGATATATATCTGGCTGTTTATTCTTCTTAGCCCTCATTTAGGTTTTCAAATCTTTCCTATTAAAATTATATGCTGTTTCTGTATTGACTGAGGATCCTATTTATCTGTCTGTGTTCTGTATCTCTGTTGGGGAGTTTCTGCTGCTGAGATTCCTCAGAGGAGGGGTGTGCACACACACTTGTGTTCTGGTGAGGACGAGCACTAGCCGTGTCTCCTGGGCCTGTCAGAGAACCTTGTAGCAGCATTAGCCAAGGAGCAGTCTGGGATTTGCACATAACTGTGAGAGGTGGTTCGGTTTATAGCCTGTACACTAAGACTTCCTTACCAACTCATAGCCACATTTGTGGCAGGGGTTGAGGAAGGGGTTTATTTTCTATTTATTAGAGGTGACATGAGCAGTGGGGCAGTGACAAAGAGGCCATGTTGCTCTTGCTAAATATACATCCCTGACAGTTGGATAATAGGTTCCAGGAAGTTCAGTGGAAAATTAAAACAAAGCAACATTTATAGCTGATTGAACTTGAAAAGCCATTTTGGTGTTGAATGGCAAATATGTGGACTTCAGCATTCCTGGAGCCTGATGCATCCCACTGGATGGCCCTGTCCTGTGTACATGATAGCCTGGGGACTCAGCAGGGTGCACAGTGTTCGTCATTAGACGGTGTGTTCAGGAAAAAAGTTTGCTACGAGAAGGCTCCTTCCTGTAGAGTTACGTAACACAAGTTCCTCCTGTCCAGGGCAACTTGCCTCTGATGATTTGAGGATGTACTTAATAGGAGAACAGGAATGATTGGCAAGAGACAAAGTAGCTCCTAAGTACTATAAATACTCACAGTCACTCTGTATTTAAGTCAGGCTGACAGCTATCACGAAAAGGCTTTGGACTCTGCTTTCTGGATAATTTTTTAGAACCAAGAGAAAAGTTGTAGAGGATGGGTAAGTGAAAGAAAGGTTACAGGAAATGTAGATGAAGAGAGAATGGTGGCTGGGCATGGTGGCAGCACTCAGGAGGCTGAAACAGGAGAATTACCACAAGTTCAAGGGTAGCCTGGGCTACATAATGAATTCAACTACATAGCGAAACTCTATCTCAAAAAGAAAGAAAGAAAGAAAGAAAAGAACAAAAGAAAAGGTGCTGCACATTCTCATCTTTTTCTCCAGGATAATCTTATGGTTCTGCATTTGTCTTGTAGGGAATGAGCCTTGGATATGAGGTTATACCCTAGGGCTTTGATGTGGTAAGATGATGAGAAGGCCTCTCTTGCTGAACCCCATTGGTCCCTTGGGGCTTCATGTAAACCAGCCTGGCTGTTAGGAAAATACAAAT
The DNA here is from genome assembly GCA_004027595.1 of Dinomys branickii. NCBI lineage: Eukaryota > Metazoa > Chordata > Mammalia > Rodentia > Dinomyidae > Dinomys > Dinomys branickii. Next base: position 14,877 of record PVLD010006012.1, on the reverse strand, counting down.
TGTGACTAAGGGCCTAATACCTTCTGTTCCCACTTAAATGAACTGCCTGTTTTAGCTACACAGTCAGCCATTCCTGTGGATTTTCCCAAACTTGAACTACTCCAGTGGAACCAAGGGTTTAGAGAGTCTTTGGCTTTGCAGAGCATTTCCCCAGCAAATAGGAGAGGTTTTCTTCACTTACATTGAAAAACAAAGACCTAGCCTTAACAATTCCTTCAACTCCTTTACTTTGTGAAGAGCTTGAGTGGGCTCTACTTTTAAACATTCCTCTTGTAAGTATGATGGAATACTTATTTATTTTGGTTTTTTGAGACAAGGTATTACTGTGCAGTTCAGACTGGCCTTGAAATTACTATGTTGCCCAGCCTGGCCTGAAACAGTGATCCTCTTACCTTAGCCTCCCAAGTGCTGAGATTATAGGTGTGTGTTACCATACTCAGCAAGAAGTTATAAATGTGAGATAACTTGACACCAGGTTCTTGCTTCATTTATATTTTGATGCTACTGATAATTTTAGCTTTTAATTCAAGAACCTTTTTTGGTAGGGGCCTCTGTTCTTACTTTCATTACCAGGGAATCTTGGTGACCGACTGTTGTCTATGCAGGTTAAAGGGTAATCTTAATTGGAATAAACCTACACTTTTGGTTTTCCCAAGCTATGAAACTGGTGTTTCATGGAAAGAACTGTTTCAGTTTAGTTTCTCCAGCAGGTACAACTCTGCCCATGCAGCTCTGCTCTTGGTATTGTCCTCAGATGCCTGCAGAATCACTGAGGAACAAATAGGTTCTCCACTGGATTGAGCTTCATTGTGACCTATTGCTTCCCTTTCTCTGCATATTGTGCAGGCACCAAGTTTCTAAGCCAGCTAAATCCAAGCTGTGGATTTTCTATGGAGGTCTGAGGCTTGGCAAGCTCATCTTGGTAGTCTCTGAATGGCAAAAGTAGGGCCAAGATTGGTTCCTAAGGTGTTTTATAGAAACAGCCCAGGCGTGGCATAATCCCAGCACTTGGGAGGCTGAGGCAGGATTGCCACAAGTTCAAGGCCAGCCTGGGCTAGATAGTGAATTCACCAGTCTGAACTACAAGTGAGACCCTATGTCAAAACAAGAACAACATCAGCAACAAAGGAAACACTTCTTCCTAGTGTGTGCTCTCTTTGGCAGGGCTGAGAAAGTAGTTCTCAGTGTGGACTGCACAGAGGTGCAGTGCTGACCCAGCACTGTGTGGGTGCCGTGAGGAGGAGCTGTGCAGCGAGCAAGAGCGACGTTGCGGCCTGTAGCACCTCCTGTCGGGCAGAGCGTCTCCTGGCTTGGGGCGGGGGGGAGCACGCACACATGTCAGGGCTGCGGCTGGGCACGTCTCTTGAAATAAGAAAGTGATTTATGCGGTGTGGGCCTTTACGTGAAAGAAAACAAAACTGGCTGGTGCATGGGACTGCAAAATTCCTATGCCTTCTCGGTGGTGTAGATTACAGGAGGAAAAGGCGGGCAGGCTAGCTTGCCCTCCCTTGCTGGGGCCCAGCTGCCCCAAATACTTGTGATATTGTTGGTTATTTATGAGCTTGTCTGGCCTGGGAGTCACTGCCGTATACTCTGGCAAGTGAAGATTTGCAGTCAGAATGTGGAAGCCCTCATTAATCTTCTGGTCTTGTTGAGGATTTCTTGCCAATCAGTGCGCCTATTGGAAAATGGAGTGGCCTTTTCCACTGAACTGCAATGGCTCAGATTAATATTAATCCCTTTAATGCTGCAGTTCATGATATAATCATTAGGTGACTTCGGACTAAGCCTATCCACCTAACTAGTGTGATTTATTAAATACACATGGAGATCGAGCCAGAATACAGCCAGGCAGAATGAGCAGCAAATAAATATCTCTGTGTATCTGTGTTAATGCTGGTCGACTGGGACACAACTGCAGGCTGCCTGGGGAGAAACAGGGCAAAAGGAGGCGAGTGTTCTTCATCAACACTTGCCAATTAGCCCCTTTAATTTAGGCAGTACAAACTACAGTTGTGTCAGGAACAAAGATTATAGGTAATCCAACCCTGTGCATGGAAAGTCAAAGAGGAAAAAAAAGCTATAAAATTTTTGGAAAATTTTGAAAAACAGGCTCAAGGAAGGTATGGAGGGGGACAGGAAGAGTAAAACTGATGAAGATGTGACTCGTTTACGTACCAGTCTCCCAAGATGGACGTGACCACTATGTATAATGCATGCTAATAACAAACTTTTTGAAAAACATGGCCTCAAACTAAGACTATCAATTATCCGAATGACTTTCCTCTTATACTCTTTTATTTCTCTAAGTTTTATTGCCTTTTTTTTTGGTACCAGAAATCGAATTCAGAAGTGCTGTGCCACCGAGCTATGTTCCTGGCCCCTCTCTTAAGTTTTAAGAGTAACTATTTAAATGAACTTTCCTACCTTCTTTGAAGTTCTTAATCAGTAAACATCCTATACTAGGCACTGGTCACTCTGGTGTCTAATTTATCTCCTCTCCTGACTACAGACTTGAATTTTTCTTTTTGAAAGGGACAAGGAGGTAGAACAGCTAGCTTGCCACATGACAGTTCTCTTCCCTGATGTCCTTGCCCAAGCTAGTTGAAGCATAATTTCTTTTGTAAATAATTACAGCTTATCATTTTCCTTTCTCAAGCCTCCTTTTCTTCCCCCTCTTTGCTCTTTCAGCAGAGATGGCATTAATATGGAAAACATCTACCTTAGCTGGCTTCGTTTAATCAGGCAAGTCTGACATTTGTGAAACCTCTCATTAACATTTTTCCCCAAAGAGCACAGAATGGCCTCCCCTCCAAATATAGTCACTTCAGAGTTCAAGCTGCTTTCCATCACCACTGGCAGGTGGTTTGTGGAGTGTTACGTTTCTAAACTTTCATTCCTGGCCCAACAGCTACTGGTCACATCTGGGGGGACCTTTTGTTTGGGTGATGCCATATTCTTGGTAAACATCACTTTTTACCAATTTCCCTTGAAAATTACAAGAACTTTTCTATAGGTAAATCAAGATACAGGTTTCTGCAGTATTTCTGCATGCCTTTTCAACAAATTGAAAAACAGTTGAGCACTACTATGTTCATGGCTCTCTTACCTGGACACTATAGGTAACAGAAGCAAGGCAAACCTGTCCCTCTGTGCCTTCTATGAACTTAGTATTAACTAACTGTAAACTAGACTGTGCTAGACCAGAAGAATGGCACCGCATGGAAGTCCCAAGAAAGAAGATAGGGTGGTGCCTTGGTTCATGAACTTAACTCACTGGAAAAAATGGCTACTTTTGTGTTTGTGCAGGAAAGGTGGCTGTGGTTATGTTTGTCAGCTGACGCACGGTTCGCAGACAAAAACAAAATTTTGCCAAATGCTCTCTTTGTGAACAAAATTGTTTGCAAATAAAATAATTTGTGAACCGAGATAGCACTGTGCTGGTTCAGCTAGCAAAAAATCAAGATTAGCTCTCTTTGTTAAAATTGAGGAAGTGAGTAGTAGGAGATCAGGCCCACTGTTCGTTGTGTTATTACTGTGAAAGCAACAGCCTTGTGTACCCTGAACCAGTGGGTAAGGAACTGACCTAGGATCGGGATGTTGGCACATCTTAGTAGCAATAAGGCCTCCTACTTTACTGCAAGGAAGGAGTAGTAATTTTAATTTCTTAGAATCCTCCATTTTTTTGTCATTCCACTTATCACCTTTATTTCAAAGTGGCATACCAGTTCCTGTCAAGGCAAGGACAAGAATCTTTTGTGTGATCTGTATTTAGATCACACTCTGAAGCTCAAATTTACTCCCATTTTCCTTCTCTCTGGTTTTTACCTCTAGTTTTTGACTGAGTACAGTCAAAACAAGATTAGTAAAGACAGTATTCTGTTACCCTTCTTCTCACCCTATCTCATAATATTAGTGACTCTTCAACAAACATTAGAATAGAACTACCATTTAGGTCTTATATGAACCATACATTTAGAACTATAGGGTCAGAGCTATAGTTCAGTGGTAGAGCAAATGCTTATCCCTAGTTTCAACCCAAAGCACCAAACAAAAAACAAAACCCATCAAAACTCCAGCACTCTGGGAGGCTGAGGTAAGATCAAAAGTTTGAGCTCCAACTGGCGAACTTAGTGACTTAGCAAGACTTTGTCTGAAAATTTTGAAATATTAAATAAATAAAAAGGGTTGGAGATACTGCTCAGTGTGAAGGCCTTAGGTTCAGTCACTAGCACCATCACCCAAACAAACAGAACTTCAACAGTTTAACCAAGTATAGTGGCATATACCTAATATCCATAGCTGAGACATAAGGATTATGTTAGCCCAGGAGGTTAGAGCCAGCCTGGGCAACATGGAAAGACCCAATTTTAGAGAAAAACAGAATGAAAAACTGCACCAGTTAACAAGTAGGAACCCTTCTGACAGTCATAAATATTAGCCAGTGAATTTCTGAACTGTAGAGTCATTTCCAATCTCATCCTTATCAGAGAGACTTAACTACTAAATTAAAACAGAAAGTTTGATATTTGACCAGGTCATACAAACTAGTGTAGTTTAACCTGGCATGGTAGCATATGCCTGTAATCCCAGTACTCTGGGAGGCTGCTGCAGGAGGATCAAAAATTCAAGACAAGCCTGGGCAACTTTTTTGTTTTTACTTTTTGCAGTACTGGTGATCGAACTCAGGACCTTGCACTTGCCAGGCAGGCATTTATTCCACTGAGCTATATCCCCAGCCCAGCCTGGGCAACTTAATGGCTTAATAAGACTCTATATAAAAAGAAAAAAGAGCTGGGGAGATAGCCAGTGCACGGACCCTGGGTTCAACCCCTAGTACCACAAAAACAAAACAAGCTACTGTAGTCCACGGTCTATAACCAAGGACTGTGGTTTATTCATCTTTGTATCTCCAGTGGCTAACATAATGCCAAGACCACTGGAAGTGCGAAATACTTGTTGAAGGAAAGAGTGAAGGATTTGAATTCAGAAAGGCTAGTCGTATTTCAGTGATCTTACATGTGCCATTTTTATGGTTAGTTAAATTTTTATAATAGAAGATAATAAAATATTCTTAGCTATTCATGAGCAGCAAAATAAATAAGTTTTGAGAAGTGACTTTTACTCACTTATTACAGTGATAATAAACTATCAGATTCTGGCTTAGGCTGCCCAGTACTCCTTTTTCTAACTAGCTTTTTTAAAATACTAAAAATAGCATTCAAGAATAATATAGGACTCTGTAGAAAATTTAGCCATATACAGAAGAAGAGGTGCAGCTAAAAACTGTTCTAAGTCCAGTCACCTTGAGATGACTATTTTATCTCTTGCAGACATACAGTAGTACCCTTTAGCAAAATGGGGATCGTTGTCTATACATTATTCCCTTTTGATTTTTCTGTTATTCAATATTGTGAGCATTTTTCTGCTATATATTTTTATATTTTTATTTTTTATTTTTTTGCGGTACCGAGGATTGAACTCAGGACATTGTGCTTGCCAGGCAGGCACTTTTGCACCACTGAGCTGTATCCCCAGCCCTCCACTATATATTTTTAGAAAACAAGAACTAGTGATATTATTCATTGCACAAATATAACCCTTGCACTCTGGTAAGCTGAGGTGGGATTCCAAGTTCCGGTCCAACCTGGGCAACTTAAAAACTTAGAGACTAGAGGTGTAGCTCATTAAAACAAAATAAAAGTTGCCTATTGTTGGGCATTTGAATTATTTCAGTTTTCAGTGTTATAGCAATGTAATATAAATTTTTGTACATAATTCTTAAATAGATTCCTTTTATTTCTAGTTAAGTAATACATGTACATTATTTTGTTTTGGGGACAGTCTTGCTATGTAGTACAGGCTGACCTTGAACTCATTTTGTAGCCCAGGCTGGCCTCAAACTTACAGCAATCATCCTACCTCAGCCTCTGAGTGCTGGGATTATGGGCATGTACCACCACACTTGGCACATGTATGTAATTTTAAAAAGCCAAGTAGTGCTACAAAGCATATGTCTACTTTAAAATCTCTTAGCTACACTCATTTCTCTTTTTTTTAATGGTGCTGGGGATTGAACATAGTCCCAGCTTCCTGCAAGACAAGCACTGTACCACTGACTGAGTTCCCTCCTTAGCCCTCCTTCCTAAACTTTTTTAGCTGTGTGTCCCCCACCCCCAGGTATTCACTTTCAATATTATGCCAATACCGTGTCTTTAAAGGTAGAATTTTTACAAGTATTATCTATTGAGTTCCTGCATAACAACTGTAATACAGCACTTTTGCAGTATCCCACATCCCTATTTTCCTTCCCTCTATCCTCCTAGTATAATGTTCTCCTTTGTTAAACTAGTATTCAGTTTTTACCACCATGTGGTGGTTCATGCCTGTCATCCTGGCACTTGAGAGACTGAGGCAGAAGGATCACTTCAAGTTTGAGGCCAGCCTGAACTACACAGTGAGACCCTATCTCAAAAAAAGAAAAAAAAGCAAAATCTTAAGCATTTAATACCAAATCATGTTTCCTCCATTTAAAAATATACTTAGCTTTCTATGCTACCATCACTATTTTATCTCTAACTCTACAATATTCTTTAAACTCTCTGCCTAGTATTTTTCCATATGATCAAACACATATCTCTTCCATCTCATTTTTGTTTCTTCCTTCTTAGAGCCTTCCATTCCCTTGTGCATTATTTACTGTTGAGACCTCAGGCACAACTCTCATTTAGAACTTACTTCACTTTTGTCTGGATCTCGTTCTTGGATTCCAAATCCATTTCTTTCTTGATTTTTGCTCTCATACTCTTTAAAAATCCTCAGTCCAGGTGTGGTGGCTCACTCCTATAATCCCAGCACTCAAGAGACTGAGGCAGGATAGTGAGTACAAGTCTAGCCTGGACTATGTAGCAAGACCCTGTCTGAAAAAAACAAAACAAAACAAATAATCCACCAGCGCTCCTCGGATAGGACAACTGCCATGGATGTTTTTTAGACCCTGTATATCTGAAGCTGTCCTTACCTCTGACACTTGTTTGAACGTTTGACAGGATGTAGAAGTCTAGTTTAAAAATCATTTTCATTCAGATTTTGGTGGCTTTGTTTCTTTGTCTTCTCATTTCTAATGCTGATCTTGAGTAGTCTGATGCCAAACCTAATCCCAGTTCAAATTTGTATTTGAACTGAAGTTTTTATAATCTATCTCAAGTGTTCTTAAACACTGGTGTGAGTCTCTTCAGTCATTGTGCTAGGTTCTTACAAGTAAGGGTCCTTTTAATCTAGAAAAGAATCGTATAATTTGATTTGGGGAGATGACTTTATATTAATTCTTCAATAATTTCCCTTTCTTGAGCCAAGTGTGGTGATGCACATCTGTAATCCCAGCACTTGGGAGGCTGAAGTGGGAGGATCACTTCAGGTTCAAGGCCAGCCTGGGCTACTTAGCAAGATGCTGTCTCAAAAAACAAAAACAAAAAAATCTTGTTTTCTTTTTATTTTTTTTTCTGTTCTTTCAACTGATGCCTCTATTTTCTGTTCCATACCTTACCCATCTACCTGGTGTCTGCAGTCCAAACTCATTTCCTCCTGGAACTGCCTGCTAAGAGTACTTGGTATTAAGCCTTTTCAGTTTTTTTTTTCCTGCTTTTTCAGTTCTCCTTACATTTCCTTTCTGCTGAAGAATCTGTCGGCAAATCTCATTCACTGTTTTCTCTTCTCCTCAATATGACAGGTTTTGTTTTTGAGACATAGTCTTGTTATGTAGAGCAGGCTGCCCTCAAACTCACAGTCCTCCTTCCTCTGCCTCCTGAGTGCTGGGAGGACAGGCCGCACCACACCCAGCTTCCAGGATTGCTGTAGGCTATGTTTATGTATTTACATTACTACACTTAACTCTGGAACTGTTGTAGCACTTTGTGCTTCTTCAGACACTTGACCCTATTGTCTCATATGTCTCTTCCTGCTCAGGAAACTCCATCAGGGAAGGGGTGTCATTGCCTCATCCCCCACCGTATCTCTGTGATCTTGCCCAGCTACTGGCACAGAGTTTTCACCATAAATATAAGAATTGGTTTGCCAAGTGGAATGAAATAGGAATTTAACTTTTTCCCCATCATAATTAGCCCATTTATTGAACACTAATGATCACAAATCATACACTACCTACTGTCCTACCTATCTTCTTGCTAGTATTATACTGGTTAATTTGTTTTTTGTTTTTTTTTTTTTCTTTCAGTACTGGGGATCGAACTCAGGACCCTGCGCTTGCTAGGCAAGCGCTTATTCCACTGAGCTATATCCCCAGCCCCTATACTGGTTAATTTGTTACAGCTCTATAAGACTTTTTTTAATGATACTGGACACTTCTTTTTTTCTTTTTTTCTTTTTTTTTTTTTTTTTTTTTT
>PVLD010006011.1:0-105215 GCA_004027595.1 Dinomys branickii | reverse complement strand
AAAAAAAAAAAAAAAAAAAAAAGACTTACAGGTCTGGGTTATCAGGTATAAAGACAGTTAAAATGTTGGGCACTTTATCCACCTGGGGTTGTAATTCAGTAGTAAAGCCCACATTCTATATGCCCTAGGTTTAATCCCCAGCACCAAAGAATAAAATAAAAATTTTGTCTACTTTAAGGGCTCCACCATGTATTTATTTATTTTTGTCTTTTTGAGACAGGGTCTCACTGTGCAGTTCAGGCTGGCCTTGAGCTCACTTTGTAGCCCAGGCTGGCCTCGAATTCACAAGGATGCTCCTGACTCAGCCTCCCAAGTGCTGGGATTACAGGCATGCGCCACCAGGCCCGGCCTACCATGTATATATTTAATGACTCACTTTTCCTCTTTTCTTTATAAACCCTACATACAGAGTTTCTGTTTTGTTCTGTTACTGGGAATCAACCGAACCCAAGACCTCGACAGAGCCTGCCACGCAGGTACTGCACCACTGAGCTATACCCCGGAGTCCCCACACAGTGCTTTAAAACTGCACTGCTCCCACAGCCTCACTGCTGGTCACTTTTAAGAGATGTGCCTCTTACACGCGAGCACAGGCTCAGACACTCCAGGTTGGTTTCTCAAATGTTTCAGGGTGCACACAACAGGACACCCACCCACCCACACACACAAAAGAGCCCTCAGTACCAAAATGAGTGCGCTGTGCAATTTTTTCCCTGCTAAGTCCACTGGCTCCCTCCACGGAGAAAAATGCAAAGAAGCCTGGACTACAGCTGTAGTCTGGAGGTGGAGGGTAAAAAGACGAATCTGGAAGGCACAGGCAGCCTCTGGCACCTCCCAGAACACCTAGCTACTTCTGTCAGAACCCGTCAGGGGCACAGCTTCAAGTCCCTAAACCCTAACAGCGTCCAAGCTGGGGGCTCCCACATCGACACCCCGCCCGCACTCACTCTACGCTGCCGCCGCCAGCGCTCTGCGGAGCGCGACCTAGCCTTCCCCAGGCCCCGCTAACACGCGTGCGGTTTGCCAGCCTTTCCCTTTTGCACCATGACCCCTCTCATGATGCAGACTAACAACCCACGACTGATTTCGGAGTTCCGCATCCGTGCCGGGCCGCGAGGTAACCCCTTTCACGTACAGCGTGTCGTTTACTCCCCCTGGTCACCCCGTGAGGGCGGTATCTTGCCCCTTTGCAGAGCCCGCCTAAGTTCAGCAACCGGGTTCGCAACTCTGGAATCCCGGAGCCTGCACCCAAGGTGGCGACCGCGGAGCAGGCGGAACTCTGCCGTGCGCACGAGGCCTGGAGATGTGGTGGAGGACTTGGCTTGGGGCAGGTAATCACCGCTGTGGAGCCCAACAACCCTGGGCACCTGTGGGGCTCTGCGTAGATGCAGGTAAGAATGAAGCGCTCCGAGAAAGTTTGTGATGCGGGAAACGGGGAAGACAGGCATGATTTGGTGCGCATTATGCTGCCGCCCCGCGAGCGGGGGGCAAGGACCTACAGGCGCGCGGCGTTGCGGAGGTGGGAGTGGACGCAGCGCGCGGCCCCGGCCTCCTCTCCTGACCCACGCCGAGTCGGCCCGCGACGACGCGGGGCTATTGAAGGGCCGCTCGGGGGCGCGCGGGTCCGCGGCCACCTAGCCTCGCCGCCTCACCTCTCCGCCTCAGCAGCAGCGCGGCCACGGCGCTGTCCACGCCGCCCGACAGGGCACACACGACGTGCCGCGCCGCCTGCATCCGCGCGCAGTCCCACGGGCACCTAAGGTCACCACCGCGGGGGCAGCTTCCGCCTCTCAACGGAAGTCCTGCCCCGCCATGGAGTCAGAGCTCACTGCCCGGCGGGAAACGCGCTCCCCGCTCCCCGAGTTCCGCCAGGACTTCTGTGCACCCTGGTGTGAGAAGACGCCGAAAACTTACCTCCCTTCCCGGCCCCAGCCCGAGGCTTCCCCGCTGCCCTCTCTCCATCCCAGCATCATGCTCAGCTATAAAGCCATTAGTGGACTGGTCTAGTGTCACACACCAATGACCCAATCCCCTTCCAAGGGCCCTCTGAGTACATGGAGTTTTGGGGGGTATGTCTGAATATAATCCAACACAGCAGTGTAAGTAAGCTCCTTCCTGCCTAAGCTAAAAGGGCTTTGGGCCTCGGTGCACTACAGCCACCCCACAAAGCAGTTGAACCTTGCACACGCGCATTTTCTGTGACTTTTCAGTTAGATCCGTGGTGTTTTGGCCACTCGGTAGCTCTGAGAGGTCAAGGCAATGATAACCCAAAACTCTCTCTGCCAACAGCAGTGTAAGGTATGTTTCAGAGGTGGAACACAGAGACATTTGTCCCACAGAAATGTGAAATCACAGGAAACTGGACATCTTAGGAGTGGCAAGGTTATGCTGCATTGGCAGCCAGTGTACTTGGTGCTGTGCTCAGGGTGGCAGCCCTTGGCCCGAGCTGAGTGCCAGGGGCACGTTGGTGCTGACAGCCCCGGGCTTCTCTGTACCGAGTGGTCAGGCTGGGGCCTGGCTGCCAGGTGAGGAAGGGATCTCGGGGAGCTATCGGACTGCAGAGGGAACAGCAGAGGGAGGCAGAGAAGGACTGTGGCTCCGGGTGCAGGTGCTGCCCTGCCTAACCTATGCACTTAGGAGGCCTCCTGGCTGTCCAGAGAACTGGAGGGCTGCTGTGCTCCAGGTACCTGTACACGGGGTGGCACCCTTGGGATCAGGGCAGCCCAGCTTCAGGAGGGAGGAGAAGGCACTGGGTAAGCCAGGGCCCAGGCTACAGGTGGAGGGGAGGGCTTGCGTGGAGACAGCCAAGACGCCAGCCAGCCATCACAGGTTTGCTGTCTCTCACCAAACCTCAGGCCTCCAGGAGGTGGGGATGTCACAGCTTTGTACCCACCGGATCCCTGGGGAAATGTAGTCTCCTGGCCCATGCTAGAGACTCTGTCTGTTGAATGAATTCTCTTCCGGGTTTTGGTTTTGTTTCTCTGTGAAATGACGGATCAAAGCAGAGGCTAGCTGAGGCCCCCATGGTGCTAATACCCAGGATGCTACAACTCTGCTGGAGGACCTGCCACAGGTCCTTTAGGGTTCCTCTGCCACAGCCTACTGGTCGACCTGAGGCAGCCCCAGCTCAGCAGTTTACCCTTGCACTCCCCTGCCTTCTGCTCAAAACCTCTGGCTGCCGGTATGGCCATGCCAGCCATGTTCCCACTCTGGATGCCACAGCGGCTGCCTCCTGGTGGCTGTTCCATATTGCCACATTAACCACCGAGGTGAGAAGTCCAGCCTGGCCATCTCTTTCCCCAGCTGTGGGAGACGGACCTGGCATGACACAGGGACGCTCGAGTGGGGTCCTGCCAGTCTCATCTGTCTGCTGTGAGGCCAATGAACAAAGATCAAGGCCTCTTCGAACCATAAAGAGCCATGCGCAAGTCAGGGGCCTCCAGGACACTGGCCTCAGAAAATGAGAGGCTTCAGGCAGGTGCTAGTTTCCAGTGCCCCTCGTTCCCATGACGCCCATCAGGTGACTCCGATGGTGTCCCTGCTGAGTGCAGTGAGTCCCCATCCTGGCCAGCAGTGTGGCCTCTGCATAGGGCTGGGCCTTTCCTGTAACCCATGTTTGTCTCCCTTCAGCTGCCAAGATGTCCTCAAGACATTGCGCCAGCTGGGTGCCCCACAGATGCAGGCGGCCAGGCCTGCGGTGGGGAAGGTACAGCTGTGGTAAGCTGCACTCTGGATTTACACCAACATTTATTCACACTAAATTTTCAAAATCACTTATAAAAACACTAATGACCAGACAACAGGTCTTGGATAGTGACCAGTAAGATGGGACTGTATATTAGCTATATACATTTGAAAATCAAGGTGTCAAAAGCAAGTATGTTTTAATACACTTTTATTTTACAACTTAATTTAAATCTAGATTATTTAACATTTCATACAAATTTAACTTTAAGATTAGGCGCTTGCTATTTTACATACAGAAACCTTAAACCCTTCATTCAGAGCGCTGCGTCCCAGCCCGGGAATGGAAGGAGAGCTGAGGAAGCAGAACTGTCCCCAGTCACCTCCCCGCCAGGCGCAGAAAATGCACGTAGCCTTTTTAAAAAAATCGGGTTTCCTGTACCACATTTCTAAGGGTCGAGAGCCACTTTACGACCAGCTGTTTCTTTCATACAGCGTAGCAGCTCTCGGGCTTTTATCAGAACTTGAGGAGCGGCGAGTCCAAGTTTTCTTTGTCAGCCTCGGGGCTCAGCTGGATGAGAGGGGAGTGCAGGTCGATGAGCTGCGGAAGTGCAGATGCCAAGGTGAGCGCAGCCGCCGGTGCCGCCCCCACACGCCCCCCCACGGACCTGCGTGCCAGCTCCAGCTAGAGCTCAGGGCTGGGAAAACAGCCTGGCACCCCGCGTTGAGGGACGAGCAAAGAAAACTTCAACTGTCAGGGCCAAGATGCTGGGGGGAGACATGGACACACGTCGGCCTTGGAGCCTTAGACACGTGCGCTCCTCCTAACACAGCAGGCACAGGCTGTGGGGCTGGGGACACCAACCCTGTGCCCCAAGAGCACACCGGGTCCTTGCAGGATGCTTCAACGGCAGTGGTGATCTTTGAGAAGCTCAGGCCACCAAAGCTGAGTCATGCACCGGGACCTGGGCCCTCTGAGGTGCAAGAGGCACCATGATTCCAGGTACTCCGGACTAAGAGCACCTAGGCTGAAGTAGGCACAAATGGCCTGGCCCTCACCTGTCCCTCGGGCTGCACAACTTTGGACTCTCCGAGTCTGCTCATATCCGGTGTGTTGGTGGTGAGGTCGATCAGGGGTGTGCTCACAGGCCCTGAGGGCACGCCAGTTCCAGGAGTGCCGCCAAAGTCGATGAGCGGGAGGTCTGCCAGGGCTCGGCTCTCGGCCCAGGGAGAGATGGTGAGCTGGTCCAGCCCAAGGTCCACGAGCAGGGTCTGGGCAGGGATACACAGGGGAGGACAGTCCGGCACTGCTGTGTCAGCCACCTTGGGAGATGAGGGCTCTGCTCACGAAACTACCCTGAGGAAGCCCCCTGCCCACCCAAGCAGAGAGCCTCGGCCCTTCTCTGCCTCCTTCCCTAAACCTGGGAAAGACCCGTGCTACAGTGAGTGCTGCAGGGGGACTGCAAGCCCATCCTCCAGAGCAGCCGGCCTCTGCACACTGCCTACACGGGCAGGAACTCGCCTGCTGCTGCCTACCTCAGTGGGGTGGGTGTCCTCCTCAGGCTGGGCCTCATCCTGAGCTGGTCCTGTGGTGGGGCCTTCTGAAAAAGGATCGCTTTTCTCTGGAGAGAAGCAAAGGGCTTGGGGCACGGAGGGAGGAGAGGAGAAGCCCTCCTCGGGTGAGGGGGCCACCTGCCCCCTGCCACTGTCCCTCGCCGGCCCAGTGCTGTGGAGGGAAGGAAATTCCTGGAAGCATCCTGGGCAGGAGGGTCCAGCCCTGCTGCCAGCTCCTCAACAGACCAGCGCCCAGGGACCCTATCACTTTCTAGACCTGAGCTGCCTCTGCCTGATGGGAGGGCTGGTGGCTCCCAAGTTTCCCTATGCTGGAATTGGGTTCTGTCCGGCTTCACCTTGTGCCCACTCATCCCTTCCCTGGAAACTGAACTACATGCTGAGGAGCAGGGCCACAGGGCAGAGCTGCGGCCTCAGTCGAGGGAGCTGGGACCAGGCTGTGTCCCACACAAGGGCTACGCTCATAAATATTTCCTGAGCTCCTCCCATGGCCAGGGGCTCGTAAGCTCTGGGGTGAGGATGACGGAGAGTCCTGGCTCGGGGAGCTGTGTGCCCAGAGGAGCCTGACAACCTTCAAGGCAACAGCCACACACTCCCGGATGCAGGTGGTGGAAGGGGCAAAGTACAGCGGGAGAAAGGTGGCTGTGTCATAAGGCCCAGAGCCAGGGCGGCACAAGGGCAGCAGGGAAGGTGTGCTGGTGATGGGTGGGTGTGTAGGCACCACGAAGAGACACAGATGGCAGGGAAGCGGGTGAGGACCCGAGGGCTATCATCGCACTGGCCACAGAGGGGCTCTCACGGGGCCTCTGCAAGAACAGCAGCCATTGAGGAGCCCACAGAAGATGTGGAGCACGGCCCACCCGCCTCCCAGGCCTGGTCCTGTCTGGATGGTCCTGCATCTTTGAGTAAGAGCCAGGGCAGAGCAAGGAGTGCTCGCCCTGTCCCCTCTAACAATGTGAGGGCAGGCGGCTGGTGGTGCCACCCTGTGTGGGGTGTTTGGCCTCTGCTCTTACCCTACTGTAGATCTTCTCCGGGGCTCAGAAGACAGTTCCCGGGCAGGGATGCACAGTGGGGACGCCAGGGCCCTGGGCATGGTTCTGGGAGTCATCGGTGGGAGGCCAGAGAGGCGCCTTCTGGCGGGCGTGGGCAATGTGGACATCCGTCTCACACTCACAGGGGTCCTCATACTGCCAGAGGGGCTCTGTGAAGCTGGCCCCGAAGAACTTCTCATGGGAGTGCTACAAACCACGGCCCTGGAGAGAAGAGGTCAGGGATGAGCCGAGGTGGCCCGAATGAAGCAAGATGCCCAGCAGCCAGTGCGCTGATATGCAGCCCGTGAGGCCTGGGTCAGTCTTCCTCACAGAGGAGGAGTGCTGCGAGACAGGATCAAGGTGCCCCACAAGGCACACTGGCCCCTCCCTGTGCACAGGCACCCGCAGGACAACCTCGTCAGCCCAGCCACACCGGGCAGGAGGAAAGCACTTCCTGGGAGGCTCAGGGAGCACAAGGAGCATCTCTGGATGGTAGGTGCCATCCTGACAGGAAGCCCAGGCCTACAGCAACTACGGGCAGGTGAGGGAAGAGCGGTCTCCAGTGCATCCTGTGCTCGGGGTTAGGTTCTCTGAGCCACAGGGTGCGCGTGCAGGAGCCTCAGCACTTGGTTCTCTCTGCCTCACATTCCCCGATCCGGTGGCCCCGCCTGGCTGTGCTGCTGCTGAAGAAAGGCTGAGTCCACTGATGATGGCCTCCAGGTTCACGGCCCTCCCCGAATTCTTATGGGGACCCCTAACTGGCAAGGCAGTGGTGTCAGGGTTAGGGAGGTGATGCGGCAGGGTGCAGAGCCCTCGAGAAGGGGACCACGGCTCGTACATGGAGGGCCCCAGAGCCCGTTTGCTCCCTGCCATGTGAGGACATGGTGGGAAGGCTCCCCAAGAAGTGAGCAGGGCCCTGGTCAGGCACCGAGCCTGCTGGCACTGTCCTCCTAGACGTGGGGCCTCTACAACACTAGTTTCTGCCATTTAGCCCGAGGCGGTGGTGGTTTTGTACAGTAGCCCAACAGTGTAGAAACAAACTTTAAACAACACTCCTGGAGGACAGACCACCCGACAGCCTGCAGTGAGAGGTGCCCAGGGGTCAGACTCCTGCACACCTGCTGCCCCCCTCCCAGGATCTGTGCTGATACTGCTGCTCCACAATAATAAATAAAAACTCCAACAAGTACATTCTCAACATAACCTCAAGGGTGGGAGCTATTCTCACATTCCCGTGGGAAACCCAGGGTCGGAGAGGTGGGTGCGGCAGCCAGTGGCTGCCCGGCTCTCGGTTTTGCTCCTGCGCCCTCAGTGCGAGGGAGAAGGCCTCTCAGCACTGCGCCTGCTGCAGGGAATCTGGTTTGACTGCAAAGCGCAAAGGCTAAGTTTACATGCAAGGAAATCAAAGCCCAGGAATGTCAAGGTCCCGCTGGGCCTCAGGCTGGTCCAAGGAGAGCCAGTAGCACCCACCTCTGGAGTCCTTGCCCAGTATTCCCTCTACCGAGCCTTACCGACCCCACAGGGGCCAGGGCCGTGACCCCAATGGCGCCAGGTCCCAGGCACCACAGGTACAAATCCAGGGGCTGAGTCTTTCCCATTTCCCACCCTGGACCATGCAGGACATGGGAGGCAGCCTCTTTTGCACCAGAGTGCTGGCAGCCGACTCCAGGAATGACAGTAAAGGCGCCAACAGAGGGATGCTGAGGACCCCAGCTCAGGTGGAACCGGCTCAGCTGGGGCCGAGCCTGCTCGAAGGCAGCCGTGCGCTGGCTGTATGGAGGACCGCCATCCTGGTGGCAGCACTCTAAAGAGCTGGTCCAGTGTGGGCGTGCCCGCTCCAGGCCACACGTCACTGCGCAACTGCCACTCCCTGGCTCCCGGCTGCTTCCCTCATCTCCTGGTCTGCAGCGACTCAGATACACACTGCAGCCTCTGAGGTGGGTGTTGCTGCTCTAACATAAAGAACAACGTGACTCACCTGCCAGCAGACGCCCAGGACTGCAGCCTCTGTGCCCTCGGGAACTTTGGTGTCACACCGTTGGGGGACCCACCTAGGACAGAGAGAAGTGTGCAGTCAGATGAAGCTCAGAAGCTGGGAATGTGCAGCCTGGGACCCATGAGACAGTAGCACAGCACTCTTGAGAGCCCGCAGGCAGGGTTGTGTGTGCCAAGCTGCCTGGCCTCATCCAGCGGCACCGAGGTTGCACAGCAGCCAGGGTCAGTCAGGATGAAGGGTGGGTGGGAGTTTCCAGGTAATTGAGGTTTAACTGTTAACAATGAATTAGGTGAATGTAAGTGGGATAAACGTTGTAAGTGAAATTCACATGTATTTTAAAGTCTTAAAGTGACAAAGTCACAGATATCTGCATTTCTGAGTCATTTCTGGTCAGCTAACAGAGCCACCAATGGCTACACGTAAATTCAAGGCTGTGCTCGCCGTGCTGACGCTCAGCCTTCTGTCATGTGTTCACATGCACATGCTGTTGGCGCCAGTGTCTAAGCATGATACAGGGT
Source organism: Dinomys branickii (assembly GCA_004027595.1). Taxonomy (NCBI): domain Eukaryota; kingdom Metazoa; phylum Chordata; class Mammalia; order Rodentia; family Dinomyidae; genus Dinomys; species Dinomys branickii. Next base: position 96,414 of record PVLD010006011.1, on the reverse strand, counting down.
TTTAGCCGAGCCAGATGCCCCGTGTGGCGGTGTGGCGCTGTGGCTCAGGACCGTCCTCTCAGCGCTGCACACCGTGAAGAGTACCGGGCTCCTCAACCGCTCGGCTCCAGCAAACCCTGTCCTTTGCTCGCTAAAGCTCTGATTCTCCTCTAAGAGCATTCACCATTACAGCCACAGAAAAGGCTGCTGGAGACCTGGAGCTACAGCAGTGGGGCACAGACTCCTGGAGCTCCGTGCAGACCTCGGGCACCCACTGCTCAGCCACTCAGCAGGAGCCAGAGGACGAGGGTGAGCGGTGGGCAGAATCCCTGGTTTTAGGCCATTTACTTGAGGGGTCACTTTTTTGTGTTTTCTAAGTTTAAGGAAGCTTCTGAAGCTCTTTACAGTTTACAGTAATTTGGTTAATTTTTTTTTTTTTTGGTGCCAGGAATCAAACTCGGGGCCTCCAGCAGGCACTGCACCCACTGAGCTACATCCCTGGCCCAGTTTACGGTAATTTGATCAAATATCTTTCTGTAAAGAGGTGGGAATAATTTTACTTTTTCCTTCCTAAGTAATTCCTCCCCTTCAAAAAAAAAAAAAAAAAAAAAAACTACCCATATTTTTCATGGCCGTGTGGTTCCTTGCATAAGCTGGGTGAGAACCTGTTCTCTTCATTTCAGGCTGCGATGGAAACCTGGCCTATCTGAAAGCATCGCTGGGATGCCCAAGTTCAAGTCCCCACCTCGCTGTGTGCAGACAGCCACCTCCCACAACCCCAGCCCGAGTGGGAGCCATGTACCCTGGGGTCTCACATCGGCTCTCCGCACCCCGAGGTTTACAACTCTGATAAATCTCGGCTCTTCCTGCTTGAATGTAAGTAGTCCAGCCAAACCTGACCTCAGTTTACAAACAAATTGGTTTTTCTTTTGTTACCTTTGGTAAAAGTAGGTATTACTGTAGAAAAAAATTACTTTAAGCTGGGAGTAGTGCATGGCTGTAATCCCAGCACTCTGGAGGCTGAGGCAGGAGGATTGCCATGAATTTGAGGCCAGCCTGGGTTACATAATGAGACACTATCTCAATAAAATAAAAAACAATGAACAGACAAAAATCCCCATAACACACCTGTCACAGACTGTGACTGTACTGATCAAGGGTTTTATCTCCTATCATCAGCTAGGCCGTACCCTAAATTCTCAAAACAAGTCTCCTCCAGCCCAGATGTCCCCAGATCACTGAGATCATGGGCTGCTCCCTCCTGAAGCCCTGCAGGCTGGGATGGGCAACTGGCTTCAAATTCCAAGGGATAACAAGCCCATGCCTGGTGCCTGAGTGCGTCACACAGGAAGCTCAGCAGGCCACGGGTGGCATCACCATGACATTCAAACCGCAGAACGGGGCAGGGAACTGACGCCATAGAAGATTCCAGGTCATGATTTGTTTGCTCCTACCCTTGCCATTTTCTTATTTATGTTTTCTTCATCTTCTCACTGGCTGGGTAACACTGCAGTCCTAGTCTTTCCTTCCCTAGCTACTGTGAGTAACTGGACAGGCCCTGACCTAAGTCAGTGACTTGGCCACATCCCCAACACAACTTCTTGTTCAAATTATATTCATGGGGCTCTCTGATAGCACGGCCTCACCCCATTCCAGGCCTGGGACAATCACATGACAATAAAAGCCCCTGCGTGCCACTGCTGCTGCTGCTGCTGCTGCCTGCTGGTCTGGACACAGAGCCAGCTGCATAGGAAGGAGGACGGCAGGTCTGGCGCGCTCGCATGGGGCAGTGGCCCAGGACCGTGTCTCCAGGCCGCCACACAGACCGTGTTTGTTATGCTCTTTCTCTTCTGTTCCGTCTTCCTTTTTGAACTTTGCATCCATTGCCTCTTAAGTTCTGCAGGACGGCTCCTAACGTGACAGTGCTGGGCCGGAGCTGAGAGGACAGCCGCAGCCTGCAGAGCAGAACACAGCTTTCCGTGGCACACAGCAGTGACGTGACGGTGTCCCAGTACTTCTCGGGCCAGCACGGAATAGCGCCTTCACCCTGCCAGGTATATGCCTTGGAGGTGGGGGGGCTCCGGAGGGGGGACACGCTCTGACTGGGAGAGTGGCTGAGACCCAGGGGACCCAGGGGCTAGAGCGGCAGGGCTGGAGGGTGAGAGGGGAAGGTGCTACAGAGAGAAGGGCTCTTCGCTGGCCACACAGCAGCAGCACCTGTGCAGGACAAGCCCCGGAAGGGAGTGAGAAGACAAGCGGGGGCTGGGACCAGCGCAGGTGGGGCTGGGAACAGTCAAGCGCCAGCAGTGCGCAGATAGCCAGCTGAAGTGGGAAGCGCTAACCCCGAAGGAGCAGCCCTTCCGGACCTGGCCCTGCAAGCTCGCCGAGAGGCATGGAAGCCAGCCTCCTGTGCATGTCTCCCTGCCAGGCCTAGCTCAGCTCCTTCCAGAGCGAACGCACTGTCCAGGCCACAACACGTGCGACTGACAGGCCCAGCAGCAGGCAACCGAGTCCCCCGATGATGGAGAGAGCAGAGGAAGACCAAGAGGAGCCAGGCATTACGAATGGGTCCAACACAAGCACTCCGAGGAGACAGACAGGGACTCCTACTGCACGTGAAACTCAGCCCCAAGGGCTTCGGCGTAGACCACACTTGGCAGCAGCAGGAAGGATGGGGCACCGAAGACATGACTGTGACCTGAAGGGCAAGGTGAGCGGGAGGTAGGGGCATGGTCATGTTGGGACCAAGGAGTTTCTCCAGTATTTTAAAAACATGTTAAAGCTGGGTGTGGTGGTGCATGCCCGTAATCCCAGCACTTGGGAGGCTGAGGTAGGAGGATCTTTGCTGTGAGTTTGAGAAAAGCCTGGGCTACTCAGTGAGCTCAAGGCCAGCCTGAACTGTACAGCCAAAACTTTGTCTCAAAAAGACAAAACCAAAAACATACAACGTTAAAACTCATCAAGTACTCACCGATGGAAAACCTGGGGACTTTAAATGGATTAGCAGGGGTGGTGGGCACAACCTTCCTGCTGGAGTTCGGACAGGAGTCTCGCCGTCCTATGCTGTGAGTTCTATTCAGTTCAAAAGATGCTGACCAAATGGAGCTGGTGGTCTGCCTTGGGCCTCCGCTTTCAGGGGTCCAGGGCTGGCTTGGGGGAGCTGCGAGGGGCACTGTGGAGGCATCATCGCTCCTTCCAGCCTGGCTGCAGGACGCCCCTGCTGCGGACAGAGTCTGGCTTGGGCTGGTGGGGCCCGGCCTGCCCGACTTGCTGGTGCTGGGCAGCTCGCCTGGCTCTGTTGCAAGAAGACACAGGTGACAGGTGGGTGTCAAGTGTACGCTGTTTTTAAACTAAGACACCCACCGTTTACCACATACACAGGAGGCCCCTACTGTCAGTGCATCTGACACAGGACTCCAGATAGTCATCAAGGGCAGCACCACGCCCAGGCTGCCTGCAGCCTCTCTGAGGCCGGCCCGTGCCTTCTAATCCCAGCTTAATTACCGAAATATCAAGAGGGAGTGGGCAGCCACAAGGCTACACTCTCCCCGCTCAGCTGGGCGTGGTGGCACCCGCCTGCAACCCCAGGACTCTTCAAGGCTGAGGCAGGAGGATCTAGTTCAAGCTCAGCCTGAGCAACTTGGTAGCTTAGGAAGATTCTGTCTCAGAATTTAAAAAATAGGGCCAGGGATACAGCTCAGTGGCACAGTGCTTGCCTGGAAAGCACAAAGGCCTGAGTTCAATTCCTAGTACAAAAAAAAATTTTTTTTAAATAACAGGGCTGAGGCTACAGCTCAGTGCAGAGGCCCTGGGTTCAGCCCCCAGTACCAAGGGTGGGGGACCTGGCTTTGTTATGTTGGCAGCAGAACTCTACCCTAGCCAAGCAGAGGGAAGTGGCAGTGTAGACAGAGGACCTCCACCCCTGGTAGGGGAAGGCGTATGGGGAAGAAGTATTTACTACTAGTTGAGTACTTTAAATAACGAGGAGGCAGTTATACTAATCACAAACACAGTTTAAAATGGAATGAAAGCCAGGTGTGGTGGTCCATGCCTGTAATCCCAACACTCAGAAAGGTGAGGCAGGAGGATTGCTGTGAATTGGAGGCCAGCCTGGGCTATGAAGTGAGTTGGAGGCCAGCCTGAACTGTATAGTGAAACTTTGTCTCAAAAGTAAACAACAAAAAAGAATAACAAACTAGATTGATAAACATTCAGCTAGCAATATACTCAGAACACATATCAATCTGGTCAAGGATCTTTTCTTTTTAAGACAGGGTCTTGCTATGTAGTCCACGCTGGCCTTGACTCACAGCAACCCTCCTGCCTCAGCCTCCTGAGTGCTAGAAGCATAGGCCTACGTGCTCCACCACATCTGACCTGGTCAAAGATTCTCATGGATGACCCTGAACCACTGTCATAGTTTCCATGTAGTAGTGACAGCTGTGCCAGGCTCCACCCACAGCCCTGCCTGACCCTCGGGGCTCTGCTATGAGATAAACATGGCTTTTCATGGAAACAGTCGCCAGAGGTACAGTGTCCGAGCCAGTGGAAAAGATACGCCCTGGAAGCTTTCCCTTTGCTGCACATGCCTGTGTGCCACAGGAGGGCTGGGCATGGCCGGGGGTTTCAAGGCTCACAGGGACCCTACCAGGTAGACACTGTCACCTCAGGTGTGAGGTCAGGACACAGGCTTCCAACAACCAAGCGGCAGGGTCAGCCCTGTCCCGGCTTTAGCTCTTTTATTTATTTAATTTTCTTTCTTTTGGGCAGGCCTGGGGATTAAGCCAGGGGTGCTCTACCACTGAGCTACATCTTAGCCTCTTTTATTTTGAGATGGGTCTCGCTAAGTTGCCCAGACAGGACTCAAACTTGCAGTCTTCCCACCTCCAGCTCCCCCAGTGCTGAAAGCAGGGCACGCGCTGCTACCTCTGGCTTGGACTTGGGCTCTTTTTTTTTTTTTTTGAGACACTCGTTGTGCAGTTCAGGCTGGCCTTTAACTCACTTTGTAGCCCAGGCTGGGCTCGAACTCACAACAATCCTCCTGCCTCAGCCTCCTGAATGCTGGGATTACAGGTGTGCACCACCACCCCTGAAGCATGCCTGACTTTGGATGTAAGTTCTTTTTTTTTTTTTTTTTTTTTGTGGTACTGGGGATTGAACTTAGGACCTTGCGCTTGCCAGGAAGGCTCTTATGCCACTGAGCTATATCCCCAGCCCTGGACATAAGTTCTTTCTTAAGATGAAATCATACTTCTATCTGCACCAAGGAATTCCACCCCTTACCACTAGATGGCAGCCTTGACTCGGCAAGATGAGCAGGCCGCCTGCGTGAATAGGGGCAGAAGAGAGGATTCAGCCACACCTGGGAGTCACAGGGCCAAGCGCTCTGCTCCCGGTGATGTGGACGGTCACACCAACCAGCACCACTGATGAGGACATGAACACTAGGCGGTGCAAGCCTCCTCTCTCTCAGCACTGGGTGTACACTTGTGTGTTACGGTTGCCTATGTCCCTAACCGGAGCTGCCTATCTCCACGGCAGGAGCACCAGAGGGTGGGGACAGGGACAGTGCCCGCAGCACGCCCTCTGCACAGTCTCCCCTGGCACAGATGCCACTCTCACCTTTGTGTGTGACTGGGGACAGGCATGCACGGGCCACCGTGCTCAAGGCGGACCCGGAGGAGGCGCAGGAGGACTTCCTCTTGGTGCTGCCAGCACAGCCGGGGGGCTTTACCAGGCTGCTCTTCAGCCCTACCTGAGGCGGGTCACAAAACAGAATCAGCAAAGAGGTCATTCTCTAGCCCTATTTACTTCCGCAAAAGGGTCTTGAAAATCATACAATTACCATCCTGACTTTAAAGGTATGTAGTAAGTAAGGGTGGGGGTGCTTGGGGGTCTGACTAGGTCAGATCCCCGATCCTCACTCGCTTGCACAGAGCAGCTTGATCTGCACACACACTCCCTCCCATTTACTTCACATCAGCTCTACAGGCCTTATGACTCCTAGTGGAATGTAAATGCTGTGTAAGTATTCATTATTCGCCATTGTTTACAGGGTAGTTATGAGAAAGGTCTGCAGGCCCAGGATAAACTCAGTGGCACAGCACCTGCCTGGCAAGCACAAGGTCCTGAGTTCAATTCCTGATACCGAAAAGGTTTGTACATGTATAGTACAGATCCAACCTTATTTTTCCCAATATTTTCAGTCTACAGTTGGTTGAATCCAGGGTACACGGGCCGACATCCACGAAGTACGGCTTCACATGTCTGCCCAAGGGCCACCCTGGGGAGCAGGCTGAAATGACACTTCCAGGTCCCAACTCAGACCACACCCAGCTCTGGCAACTTTAAGAAGCCCAGAGCAACTCTCAGTGGAGCTCAGCTGACACCCATGCCAGGGGGGAGGGGGCACACACGGGCAGCTGCCATGGCTGTAAGCGCTATGGAAGCCCCGTGACAGAGCAAGGAGCATCACCACTTCCCCAGGTGGCCTCGGCTCGCACAGGATTTTCACAAGCCGCACCTGGTGGGCCGTTTCCCTTCCCCGACCCCGACTTCCATCCAGGCGCGAGCTGCCACCTTGCTCCCGCCCAGGCAGGTCACAGCACTGCAGCCCCAGCAGACTCACCTTGCTGGGGGCAGGGAGCGATCGCCCGCCGTGGCCCCCGAGGCCTCCAGCACCAGGCAGGCCAGCAGCACCCAGGGCCGAGCGGGGTTTGTCCAGGAGCCTAGCCCTGTGGGGCTGCCTTTTGCTCTGGACTTGCCCCTGGGAGGGACTCACTGGTGCCTCTTTCTTGGGCTGAAAGGTTAAAGTGAACATGAGGACTGTGTAGACCGCAGAAGGCCCAGGGACCCTAGGGCTCCATTCAGAGCCACACCAGGCTCCACTCCCAAATGCCACCCAGCTCTCCGCCCTTCAGCTAGGGTGAGGGGAGCAGGCCGATCACCCTCACCAATAACCAAGCATGACTGGGGGACGGACCTGGCCCCTCATTAAACAGTGGGAAATAACAGCAAGACAGTACAACAGGGGCCTGGAAAGCTACTCCTCAGGTGGATCCTTGCTTCAGGACAACGTTGAGGGACCTGGTGCTGGCCGCACACACTGAAAGCACCGCACAGAGGCCCGTGCAGTCCTCAACCGCCCCCACGGGAGAGCCTGGCTGCAGCAAGGCTAGGGTCCTGCCAGAAGGCACCTTCTCTGGCCCTTGAAGTCAAACAAAGAATAAACTCCTGACACATTCAGGGCTGAGGGTATTCATGAACTACTCTGTGTTCACTCAAAGGGGAAAGCCGTGGGTGCTCTGAGTCAGCACAGCACGGCAGAAGCTCTTTTCCTTTATGCCTCTTAAAAAGTTGAAATAAGCCCAGCCTGGAAGCAGGGGCCTGTAATCCCAGCATTTTGGAGGCTGAGGCAGGAAGATGTCAAGTAGCAAATTTAGCAAAATTCTGCCTCGAAAAATCAGAAAGGCCAGGTGTGGTGGCTCATGCCTGTAATCCCAGCACTCTGGAGGCTGAGGCAGGAGGATTATTGCAGAGTTTGAGTATGTTTCTCCTTTAAGGGGGCTATAAAGTGAGTTCAAGTCCAGCCTAAACTGCATAGTGAGACCCTGTTTCAAAAAGACAAAAAATAAAGTCAGAAAAGGGCTGCGGATGTAGCCCAGTGCAAACTTCTAGGTTCAATCCCCAGTACCAAGAAACAAACAAAAAGACATATACTTCACATGGCACTAAAGCCACCATGTTAAAGTACACTCTGGTTCTCAGTGTATTTGCTGTCCGCACAACCTTCGCCACAAGCTAAAAGGAACCTGTACCCCTTAGCAATCACTCCTGGCCCCTCGGCACACTCCCCCACCCTGGCAGTTACTCAGCTGCTTGCCATCTTCCCAGTTTGACCAGCATGGCCACGTTGTGGAATGGAATCGCATGTTACTCATGCAAAACCCAACCTCCTGTGTCTGGCTCTGTCACTGAGCACACTTTCTAAGGCCAGCCACGAAGCGGCACGCACTGGTACTGTAGGCCCGTGTGGTCTGCATGTGCCACATGCCACTGGTCACTCACTGGTCAGTGGCCACCTGGGTGAGCTGCAGGTCCTGGCGTAACGCTGCTGTAAACCTGTGCCCCACCCCAGGCCCTGCGCTCCACACACAGATCCAGCCTTGCCCACGTGGCACTGCACCCAAGAATGCCTCCATCTATGAGTGGACGCAGATCCCACCCGTGGTCCGTATGTGCCACCACGGGATCCACGCTGAGTGCCCTGGGCCCCAAGCACAGCGGGTGGTGGGGAGAGGGGTCTGCAGCTGGGATGGGGGAGTCCTAGGCCCTTGCTGGCCAGTCCTTTAACTGCTGCCTGGGCAAGGGCAGAACTGGGTCTCTCAGCCACAGGGCTGCCTCCCCTCTCCTTGGCAAGAACCTCACTGATAAACCTGGAGGTGAGCTGTGGTCACAGCCCGACATGTGCCCTCTTCCTGCTCGCCTGCCTCTGGAATTCCTAGCTTCCTACAGGCGGCAGACTGCACCCCAATGGGACACCTGTCAACTGCCACCTCCCAGGACAGCTTATCCTCATGTCATGCCACAAAGACAAGGGTATGGCTGTCCCTAGGAAGGGCTGCCACCCATGGAAGGTGCCAGGTATTTGGAGATCTAGGGGTTTCTCCAGGTTTCTCCCTAGGGTCCCTGAAGCAGGGCAAGGACCAGCGGGGGGTTAGGAGTCTGTGTTCCCAGGAAGTGTTTCCTGTGGTCCTACCTTCTCCGTGGCCACGTGAAGGTGCTGTCCTTTTGCAGCCAAAACTCGGGGCAGAGGGAGCTTGCTGGGTACCCTCTTCTGAGGCCTGGCTTGACACAGAGGGTGAGCAGGCCTCGGGTCTCTGGGCAAAGCCTGAGCCAAGGGCTGCAACCTCCGTGCTGGGCCAGGGCTCCTGGGGGCAGGGCTGGCCGGGGCTGGGCCTGGGGCCGGGGCCAGGAGCAGGGGCTTGGCCAAGGCAGGCTGCCCTCCCAAGAGCGGCGTCCCCATCAAGGAGCTGGCTGACAGGCAGTATGTTTCTCTTTTAAGTGACCTGGGGCTTTTCTCAGTTTCCTGTTCCTTCTCAAAGAGGCTCATTTTTAGCTCTGATTCCTGGATGAAACTTTCCATGTCCCGGCTCCCGGGTTTCTCCGGCTGGGCAGTGGGGGCTGCTTGGGTCCTACTCTGGCTCTCAATCTGCAGGGCCAGCAGATGTGCCTCCTTGTACACTTCCACGAACTTCTCTGCAGTGAGCGGGCTCCAGTCACAGGCGCCGGCCGAGGCTGAGGCTGAGGCTGAGGCTGAGGCCGAGGCAGGCAGTGTGGGAACCCGGTCGCTTAACTCCAGGCTGGCAGCAATGCATCGTTCTTTATGCCCAACAGGTCCAAAAAAGACCTCGTCATCTTCATTGGCACTATTTTGAAAGAAAAAGATTACTAGTGATAAAAAAAACACCGGCATTCAACCAAAGGCGTTAGTGGACGTGGTGTGTCCAAGACAAGAGAACAAAATTCATTTGCTTACCTTGAAGAAGACAATGAGAGATCGAAGTCAAATTCTTCATTGGCCAAAAGAAGAACATCTGCGGGGAAGAAAGTCCACTGTTATTTAGGGCTGAGATAAAACAGAAGAAAACATACAGCTACCAGAGCTACTGCAAAATTTCACCTCCAGAAGTATAAACTCTTTTTATTTTAACTGTTATGTTTTCACAGGGAGCGCCATATTATCTTAATTTTTTCACGTCCTTTTAAAAACTGCAGTACACATTCCGAGTTTGCAAAGCCACTCCAAAGCCCAGTGCCTTGTTTTGTAATCCGATCTAAAATGCATTCACTGACTCACTCAGCTGGTTTTTTCCAGAAGAGCTGCGTCATTTGCAGGTAGAGAATATTTTCAATGAAATATCTGCCTCACAGTCCCTGGAATTCATTTGCCCTCTTACAGCTACAGAACACTTACACGCTTTTCAACAGTGAATTCAAGCATTACCCAAACACAGGGGAGCAACTCCCATTCCCAGAGCAGCCTCACCCACTGGCCCTGTCTGTCCATCTGTCCTCTACCAGACCCCCACCTCCGGGTTGGTAGATCTTGGCTTAGACAACTGTCGCCTCTGTGAGCCCCCAGGCTGGGCTCCTGAGCAGCTGGACTGTCCCCATCACCGTCCAGGGGACAGTCTCTGTAAACACCTTTCAGCTCAGCAGCCCCACATGGGCTGTAAGTGCCTCTGAGATTAAAAAAAACAAAAAAAACACCTCATACACCCCTCCCTCTCCAGGGTCCAGCGAAGGCCTGAACACACAGTAAGCAGTGCTGAAATGCAGGGGACAGGAACTTCAATACTGGAGCATTTACACTGCACTCTCACAAACCACCTCTCACTTAGTCTTAATCATTACTGCAACGTTTAATCAGAAACAGAGACTTCTGCTGGGTGTGGTGGCACATGCCTAAATCCAGCACTCTTGGAGCCAGGAGGATTCCAAGTTCAAGCCCAGTCCAGGGAACTGATTTAATAGGACCCTGCGTCCATATAAAAAATAAGGCCAGGTATGAGACTGAGGCAAGAGGATTGACACTAGCTGAAGGCCAGCCTAAACTACATCGCCAGGTCTTAAATTTAACCTCCAGTACTGATATATCATAGAGTTTCAAACTATATCCTAATTAGGAACTAATCAGCTAGATAGTTTCCCTTAATCAAGGAACAACAAAAAGACTGGGGGTATGGCTTAGAGGCAGAGCTCGTGCTTAGCGTGTATGAGGCTCTGGGTTCTGTCCCCAACGCCAGGTAAAGGGGGTACGGGTCAGAAAGCACCAATGCATAAAAGGGGGGTACCCACCAGTGAGGAAATTAAAGGGCTCATAAACTAGTTCGCTCAGCTCCATGTACAAAAACCTATAGATCCAAATGCAATGGGTCATTTTCCAGGAAAATATTTAACTTTTTAATTTAAATTATTTAAACTTATCGAATTATAAAGCTGAGTCCAGAAAACAAAGTAAATTCCAGTAGCTCAATTATCATAAGAACTAGAGAAATATATTAAAGAGCTATCCTCTTTAAGAGTCTCACCTGGTTTCATAGGACAGATAATTCTATGAGATCTTTAAAGAATATGTCACTCCGTATCATTCATATTGCTTCAGAAAACAGGAGAAAATAAACCTTCACCTTATTTCTATGAAGCAAACACAGTGATACCAAAAACCTGTAAATGTTTTTCAATAAAGAACCCTACAGAGTTGGGTGTGCTAGTGCACACCTGCAACCCCAGCATTCTGGGAGGCTGACGCAGGAAGGTCAAAAGTTGGAGCCCAGCCTGGGGTTGCGCTGAGTTCCAGAGCAGATATTCTGAGTTCCAGAGCAGCCTGGGCTACAAAGTGAGCTCAAGGCCAGCCTGAACTACATAGCGAGACCCTGTCTCAAAAAGACAAAAAAAGAAAAGAAAAAGAAAGGTTGGCAATGCAGCTCAGTGCAAAGGCCCTGGGTTCCATCCCAGTACTGAGGAAGGAGAGGGAAGCTACAGACCGGTCTCATTTATGTCAGGGAAAAAATATTAGCCAAGAGAATCCAGCAACACTAAAAGACTAACAGTAAATTATGACCAGCTTCACTTCATGTCAGGACTGTGAGGTGGTCTGACTTCATATGACCTGGCAGTGTAGCCACCATAAGGGCAGACCCAGAGAGAAAGTCGTGAGGTTTATATGTTGAGGAAACACATGGTGAAGTATAACATAGATTCTCGATTTTAAAGGCTCTTAATAAAAAAGCAACATATGTATTTTATGCTAAAGGGAAGTACCTATCTCAGTTCAAAAGCCAAAATTAGGTTCAGGGGTGTTATGGTTTGTGTCTAGTTGTCCCCCAAAGCCTCATGCAGTCATGGGTGGCCTTCTAGAGTTTCTGATTGACTCACAGTCCAATGGGATTATGGGTGAGTGCTACACCCGCCCTGGGTCAGGGAGCCTGCTTACAATATTAGGGGAGAGAAGGAGGCTGCTTGCCGCCACTCCTCTTTCTGCTCTTGCTGCTTTTGCTGTTTCCTGCCGTCCTCTGCCTTGGAGCCAGCCGAGTATGGACTGAAATCTCCACAGCCTGTGAGCTAAATAAACCTTTCTTTCCGGAATTTTGGGCGTCAGGTATTTTGTCCCAATGAGGACAGGAATGAAAGAAAAGTACCCAAAACAAGGGGAAAAACATCAGAGGCGTTGCTTCTAAAGACAGAAGACATCAGCGGGGACAGGGTAGCACATGGTGTGATAAACCACCCCAGATCCCCAGTGGCTAAAGCAGTGACCTTGTATTTCTCAGGTCTCCCAGATCCCAGGCTGGCAAAGCCTCACCCCTCAGGACTACTTCTGGTCTTTGCAGCAGGATGAGGCCAAAGAGGAAGTTTGAAGCAGAGTTTTGAAGACTTCTAGCCAGAGGGCCACAGCCAGCACATTCCCATTTCACATGCCACCCAAGCCAAACCTAACTCTGAGTGAGCCAGGGATATTCTCCTGTCAGGTGCCTCGAAGGAAAAAAATCATAAGAATGCCAATGAACAACATCAGTAACAACCACTTGTGTGTCAATTAGCTCAGGTGCCAACACAGGGCTTAAGGGAAAACTGCAAAGGCAATTCCACTAAAACCAGGCACAGGGGAAGGTCTGTGGGCACCATGACCTTCACTCTGCTCCGGACACATTAACGAGCACACTCAGACACAGGAAAGGCGGCCAATGTAAAATATCACAGTGCACAGATGCCATGGTTATAGACCTAAGACGACGAAACCCCACAGGAATGAGAACTGCCAAGGCCTGGCTGTGATGCCACATGGGAAGTCCTACAGGCAAATACTGATCTTAAAATAGAGAAAAGTTTGTAAAATCTCTACATAGCAAAAATCACAACAAGCCAAGTTAAAAGAAGCAAAAATTAGGGAAAATAACATTTGCAGCTGATCACATAAAAGGCTAATCTATGATGCACACCTACAAGTTGCTAAGGAAACAAATAACGACCTAATGGAAGACAGGAAGTATATGAACAGATAAAACTCACAGAAAATAAAATGTTCTTAAAAATAAATCAAGAAGTTCAGTCTTGCTGGGCGTGGAAGCACATGCCTGTAATCCCAGCACTCAAGCGGCTGAGGCAGGAGGATCATTGTGAGTTTGAGACCACCCTAGGCTACAAAGTGAGCTCAAGGCCAGTCTGAACTGTATAGAGACCTTAAAAAGACAAAAAACAAGAAAAGTTCAGTCTTGCTCAAACATAAGGGTGATGAGAAACAAACTCATGCTGAGATTCCACTTTTCATCTATGAGACTGGCAAAAAATGAAATATGCTGCAGGCAAAGCTGTGAGTCTAGTCAGTGCCCACCTCAGAGGGCACAGGCCCGTTGGCCCAGTGAGCCCACAGTCACAGGTGTGGCAGTGTGTGTGCACGCAGCAATGCTTGCAGATTTTGTAACAGCACAACAGCAATGCCAAGCTGTTCACTCCCAGCACATGCCCAGGATGGACTGCCACACAGGAAGAACAGAGAGAGCAATGCTTTTTCTTATGTGACACAGAACCATCCAGATAAACTATAAAAAAAAACAGGAGCAACCAGGCATGAAAAAAAAAAAAAAACCAGGCATGGTAGTGCATGCCTGTCATCCCAGTACTATACTTAGAAAGCTGAGGCAGGACTGCAGGAGTCTGAGACCAGCGTGGGCTACATAGCAACCTGTCTCCAAAAAATAAAATAAAATTAGGGTAAGGGTATAGCTCAATGGCACAGCACCTGCCTGGCAAGCACAAGGTTCTGAGTTCAGTTCCTGATACAAAAAAAAACATTCCATGTGGGGGCTGGGGATGTATATAGCTCAGCAGCATGAGGCCGCCTGGCAAGCTCGAGACCCTAAGTTTGATTCTCAGTTTAAAAAATAAATAAATAAATTTTTAAAAACCAGAATCAAGACAGGGTTCTATCTGCTGTAGAAGGGGGACATAGTCAATGTTGTAAATACTGCTGGCATTTATATAAACTATGCCTGGAAGGGCACTGATGGCTACATCGGCCCTTGGAGGGTGTAAAGGAGAGACTGAAGGACAGATATGGGAGGTAACACTTCACATTTTAGAATCTGAACCTGGGAAGCTGGGCATGGTGGCGCACACCTGTAATCCCAGCACTCGGGAGGCTGAGGCAGGAGGATCATTGCGAGTTCAAGACCAGCCTGGGCTACAGAGTGACCTCAAGGACAGCCTGAACTGCACAGCGAGACCGTGTCTCAAAAAAAAAAAAAAAAAAAAAGACAACAGTATCTGAACCTGGGAAGCCAATTTTACCCATCACTTCCAGAAACTTGCAAAGGGCTGCTGTGGAAAGAAAGAACTGTGAGGCAGGGGCCAGGGAAGCAGTATTCCCCCCAGGGGCTGAGTCTGGCTCTGGTGCGCTGTTGTTCTGCAAACCCGTGAGCATCCACAACAGGCCGCAGCCCCTCCCAGGTGCCACGCAGACTGGACCTACACGCTAGCTGCCCTCTGGGGGCACCAGGCATGCGAAAGGCTAACGTGGAGTTGGGGGGGTACCTCTGAGAAAAGAACAAAGTGCGTCAGCAAGGGAGCAGTGACGGCCAGTTACAAACGTTAATACTGGGCAAAGTGAAAACTATAGAAACAGGCTCAGGTGAAGACGGTGGCTGAGGCCAGGGCATTCGGATGGAGCTGAGGCTGGAGCTGAAAGACTGGGTGAATCCGCGTTACATTCAAAAGGCGGAAATGTCAGTAATTGGTGATTGGATGCAAATGGGCAGGTTCTCAGCTTGAACAGCTGGGCCAATAGAGAGGCTGTTTCTGCAAAGTGGAGAAAGTACACTGTGCTTGGGTGCCCAGCGCACAGCCACACATGTAAGTTGGGAGGGCCAAAGGGAAAAAGAGTGGCAAAATGATGGAAGAAAAAAAGGGGGCACAGATCCCGCATCCATGGATTCAACCAACAGTGGATGGAAAATACTTGAGAAAAAAATTGCATCTGTCACTGAACACACACAGACTGTCTCAGTTACGTTCTCTCGTTGCTGAGACAAAATACCTGACACCCAAAATTAAGGAAGGGAAGGTTTATTTAGCTCACAGTCTGTGGAGGTTTCAGTCCATAATCAGCTGGCTCCAAGGCAGAGGGCAGCAGTTCAAGGTGGTGGAAGACAGCAAAAGCAACAAAAAGGGACAAGCAGGGGAGAGCAAGCACCTTTCCCTCCCTTACACTGTATGCAAACTACACGCCCCAGGGTGGGTGTAGCATGCACACCCATGATCCCAGCAGCTGGACCAGGGATCAATCACGAACTCTAGAAGCCCACCCCAGGACTGCATGAGGCTTTAGTGGGAACACAAACCAAGTCACCGGCTCTTTTTTTTTCTGTCACCATTCACTAAACATAGTGTAATGGCTATTTACATAGCATTTGCATTCCACTGGTGTTACAAGTAATCTAGAAATGATTTTAAATGTACAGTATGGGAGTGTGCACGCATTATATGAAAACACTATGTCACTGTATATAAGATACTTGGTATCCAGGGGTCCTGGAACAGATCCCCCAAGGCTACTGATAGACAACTGTAAGTTATTTTGTGACCCTGTACCCTCATCTTGATTAACAAACCAAAATAAGGACAGAAAAAAGAAACGGAAGTTATGGGCCAGGCTCACTCACTAACAGGGTCAAGGAATGAATAAAATCTCAAAGAAACAGTAAATCAATGTTCGTCTTTAATGAGGTCCCTGAAGCTCGGCACGGCAGCAACCGGGATTTACCTTCCTTCTTGGTAACATCCATCTCCTTCTCCCCGCCGCCTGCTGCAGCCGCGTAACCGCCGGCCCCTCTTTCCGCGGAGGGAACTGTCAGGAACCGCTGCAGGAGGAAGTGGGCAGGTGAGTACGAGGCTGAGCCCAGGTCCCCGGACTGCAGCTCAAGCCCGGGCAGCACACTCCAGACAGAGAAGACGGACGGTCGTGGGCAGCTCAGAACGAGGAAAAGGTAGGGTGGAGGCCACTACAAAGGATCACGCGCCTGGGAACCCCTCAGGGACCGCGCGCCACTGGGCGGGAGGCGGCGGCCGATCGGAGCCAGGCGGGGGAATAACGAATTCCCAGCGGCGGGCCGCAGCAGCCCAGCCCTTCTGCTCCCCGTCCCAGGCGTGGGGTCCCGGCTGGAGCCAAGGTCCGGCTTCGGGAACGCGCGGCCGCACCGCCCAAGAAAGGTAGGCACCACTCTGTGTCCACAGGGCCCACCCCCTGCCCACCAGGCCGGGCCGGGTCAGATCAGGTACGAGGGCTCACCCTTCACTCTGCAGGTTGGAGACGCTGGATGCACCACCGCCAGGGGTTTAAACGCGGCGCGGGGCAGCGGCGCGGACCGCCGATTGGTCCATTTGAATAGATCTCGCCGGGCGCAGTGCACCCTGGGGGTTGTAGTCAGGTTATCCGGAAGGAATTTCGGGCGCACGCGCAGACGATTGGTTTTGCTGGACGAGTACGCAACCACCAGGAAGTCTCTAGATCCCAAGTTTCTTGCCCTGGAGGAGGAGAGCTCCGGAAGGGCGGGGCTCAGCGTTTCGCGCTGGGTGTCGGGCTGGGGGCTGAGACCGTGAGCGCTGCGTGTGGGAAGGAGGCGGCGGGTCAAGCTTCTTGAAGGAGTTGCTTCTCATTGTCGTCCTTTTTGGCTTGTCCTGGCATCCTGCTGCGCTTGCCTCTGGGTCCCCCCTTGACCTTTCTGTCTCACCCTGAGCCTCTGACCTTGGGCTCCATGCTGAGTGCGTTCCTTCCTTTGCTTAGGATATTTTCATTTTCTTTTCCTTGGCGGTACTGAAGATTGAACCTGGGGCCTTCGCGCTGAGCTACATCCCTAGTTCTTTTGTAATTTTTTAAATTTCGAGACAGGATCTCGCTGAGTGGATCTTGCTCAGGATCTTAACTGGAGAAGAGTGACAGCAACAGGCAGACCCAGGTGCATATATCCCAGCTAAGAGCATCAGTCAGGAGCCTTTAAGTTCAACTAACACCCTCAAGTTGGCTTTGGAAAGCAGAGGCTTTATCGGCTCAGGGAAGTCCAAGGTTGGCTTGGATAGAAATAAGGACTTAAAAGAGGTCATCAGGTTGACCTGTCACCTGTCCACTTCTGGATTTGCTCACCTGCAGGCAGATTGGCTTTGTTGGGTCCACTGGCGCAGGAGCTCCAAGCTCACAGTCACCTGCCAGGGGCAATGATCAGTCAGTTCAGTGTCCCTTACACTAAACCTGGGGTTGCAAGGGGCAGGCTTGCCCAAGTCACAGACCAGAGGGAGGTGCAGGACCACTGTGGCAGGAGGGAGGATGGCCCAAGACTCCAGGTCTCTTCCAGGTTGGATCCCTGCAACCCAGGGGATGCCTGCTGGGGGTAGAGGGGCCCACCATCCACCCCTAAGGCATCTCTCCTCTTACATGCCATCACACAGTAGGTGTTCACTAATGATTAATAACGCTTCTACTCTAATGTGTATCCTCATTCCTCTCCCACCCACCTCTTTCTTATCACTGGGCTGACCCTTGTAGGTTCCGTTCCCAGGCAGGGTTCTGCCTAATAAAGTCATCCACTCACCAACTCTTGACAGCTCATTGTGGCTGTGTGCTATGGACACTGGGGACACACATCATCTGTGACCTTGGGATCACAGCAGGGGAGAAAGGTGAAGTGATACACCTTGGTGCCAGAGGCTATGGGGTGCAAGGGAGGCACTCCCATCAGTCTATAGGGGATGGGAGTGGCAGGATGGAGGGCTTCAAGGAGGAGGGGCCAAGGTGCCTTCTTCCTGGACCACATCTTGCTTGGAAACAGTTAAAAAGATCCCACCCAGGCTACCCCTTGGGATGTGTCCCTAGCTCCTGATAGAGATGACACATCTCTTGAAATCCGAGTGTAATTCCTCATTTTCTTGGCTGGCTGTCCCACCCACACAAGTTCAGGGAGCAGCCTGTCTTCTAGGGCCCAGCCACAGGCCTGGAACACAAATGATGCACAGAGGCACCCACAGGAGTCAGAGAAACCAGTGAATTTATTGAAATCCCAGGGATCTGCCCAGGTTTGAGCAAACCCCAGGGACCTAATAGCTTTGGAGGCCTCCTCCCCTGCCCAGGACACGTGCCCGCTCCCTGCCCCACAGGCTCTGCCTGACTTCTGTAGGAGCTCAAAGAACTTGAAGACCATCTGTGCCCCAGGACTCCCCTCACAGGAAAGCTGACAGCAGCAGGCCTGGGCCAACACACTCGGGAGGGACAACTTGGCCAGGCTACAATGGAGAAGCAGGAGACAGAGGCAGCATTTATAAGTCTGGCTCAAATCTCATTCAAGTCTCATGCTAGACCTTCATTTTTTTACTACAACAGAGCAGCCCTGAGCCCAGTCCCCACACCCTACAAGAGCACAAACTTTGACTCAAGAGTTTACAAGCCAGAAACCCAATGTCTCCTACCCCATGCAGGTCAGGCAGAGAAATAAGACCGGATCAATCCACAGCACCAGTGCGCTAGGGCCAGACTAGGCCCCTCCAGCCAGGCAGCAGGAGCTGCTCCTGGCCATCTGTTATGGTTGATACATTGTGTCAACTTGGGGAATCTAGAGGTTTGGCTGAGTGATTCAGCAGAAAGCCAGGGTGCTTGCTTTCTACACATCCTGAGCCTGTGGAATTGAAGGGCATGGACACTGTGAGAGCTACACACCCCTCTGGATGGGGGTAGGCTGTTTACAATGTAAGGGAAGAAAAGAGGCTGCTTGGAGCCATTCCTCCCTTTTTGCTGGTTGTTTTTGCTGTGCTCTGCTGCCCTGAACAGTTTGCCCTCTGCCATATGCCACTCTGCCTCTGAAGCAGCCAAGTATGGACTGAAACCTCCACAAACTGTAAGCTAAATAAACCTTTCCTTTCTTCATTTTGGGTGTTGGGTATTTTGTCTCAGCAGCAAGAGTAAAGTAACCAAGACACCATCTCATTGGTAAAGAGGGCACTCTGGCCAGCCTGGGCTGAGGCCAAAGGCGTCAAGGTGGGGACCCCTCTCTCAGGGGGACAGGTGGTTGCACTAACACTCCCCTGAAAAGTGGGCCAACACAACCTGTGGGGCACATCTGGAAGGCTAAATGAAAAGGTTTAAGGGCATCCCATGCAGGGTGAGCCAGGCCGGTAGGCCCTGCCTTCCAGCCCTTGAACAACCAGGAGGAGGTGTAATTGTGCCTGTGGGAAAACACAGTGACAAGCCAAGTAGACACAGCAGCCTCCGCGTTGGTTCTGACTGATGCCAGGCATGGTGGTTCATGTCTATAATCCTAGCTATTCAGTAGGCTGAGGCAGGAGAAGAGCCAATTTGAGCCCAGCCTGAGCAACTCAGTGGGTCACTAGGGACTAGAGGGTTTTGTTTTTTTTTTTTTTCGTACTGGGAATTGAACTCATGATCTCACACTTGCCAGGCAGGCACTGGGCTACTGAACTATATCCTGGGGTTCCTCAGTGGGACACTATCTCAAAAATAAAAGGCAGGGTGAGGGGCTGCGTGAGAAGGACTTGGGTTCAATCCTCAATGTCACAAGAGAAAAAAGCACATTGGCAGCAGGGGTGGTAGTACGTTGCTTTAATTCCAGCTACTTGGGAGGCTGAGGCAGAAGGGTTGCAAGTTCAAGCCTAGCTTGGGTAATTGAGGGAGCCCCCGTCTCAAAAAGTGCCTGGGGAGTGTTGCAGCTGAGCGATAGAGCACTTGTGTAGCAAGTACAGGGCTAATCCCACACACAAAATACACACTGGGCCTTAGCAAGGATTGGAAGACTATTCTAAATCACACTGAAAATTAATTTGCTTTCCCTCTGTAAACCTGAGTTCAGGATGCAGTCTGGCTGAGTCTTACCTTCTACCAGCCCAAACAAGCAGGCCCATCTCCTGACCCTAACCTAGCAGGGCTGTTCTAGAGCAAGGAAGGCCACCCCAAGCCCATGCAGCCCTGCGCCCATCCGTCGGTCACTACATGAGGTGGACGGCAGTCGCCTTGCGGATGAGCCGTTCAGTCAGGGGCGAGTTGGGCTTCAAGGCATTGCGCTCCATTAGAAGGCTCCTGTGGAAACATGCGGGCTGCTGTGGAACCTTCCAGAAGGGTCTGGGCCTATGGTTTCCCAAGCTGTGGAGCAGAGGGGACAGGATGGGCCGAGGCAGGAGTCCTGGGCTCAGCTGGGGAGTGAAGAGCCAACTCCTGGCACCACAGGAGGAGCAGGGCAGGGATAGCACCAGCAGCACTTTGAGTCCACCTCAGGACAAAAACCAAGATCCCATGATGGGGAGGGGCGTCCCTGGGCAAGGACCTCACTGTAGCCTGGTCTGTCTCAGGGAAAGCCATGGCTCAGCCTCACCACAGCCTGAAGCTAGGGTCACGAGGGGCGAGACATGGCAGAGGGCAGGAGGCAAGTGGCAGGACGGAGGAGGGGGCACCCCAGGCTAAAGAAAGGAAGTGGAGAGGGCGTGCAAGGCAGAGCCCCAGCTGTGCGTTGAATGCCAGCGTTTCCCAAATCCGTGTGCTGAGACCCCAGTCCTCAGCAGCGTGACAGTATCAGGAGCTGGGGCACTGGGAGGGGATGGCCTGGGCCCCTCACGACAAGATTTGTGTCATTGTAAGAAGCAGCATGAGAGAATTCTGAGTACCCACAGCAGGGCACTGTCGGCCAGCCAAGCTGACGCCTTGCCAGAAGGCAACCCTGCGGGACTCTACCTTGGTCCTCCAGCCTCCACCCACATGATGCAGCCCTGTCCCCAGCCCTGTCCACAGGGCTGTGGTGTTCTTTGTGCACCCACACGACCAAGGCAGACCCCAAGTAAGAGACAACAGGAGTCCTGTGCAGTGTTAGTGCTGGGGGCTCGGTTGAGGACACCACGGGCAGGCATGTTGGATCTCAGGTGTCCCCCAGAAGCCCATGGGGTCAAAGGACAGGTTTTGTGAAGATGGAACATGGGGACTGACTTCACCAACGAGCTCCTAATTTGATGGTGTTATTAGAACCTCATGAAATGTGGAGGGCGGAGTCTAGTTGCAGGGAGAAGGTCCTGGGGCGTGGCCTTGGGGGGTCACAGGCCTTGCATGGTGGCAGAGGGCACTGCCTGGTCACCATCTACCCAGATGCCCATGCAGCCCACTGTCCCCTGCACTACCTCACCCTGCCCGAGAGGGCCCATGCCACCTGGAACACATCTCCTGGGTTCGCAGGTGCCCCCTCCTTGGTGGCTTTCAAGGGGCACCTGACACCTCCCCACTCACGGCCTCCACCGTGCCATGGAGGGGCCACAGACACCTGTTAAGAGCTACTCCCTGCCTACTCCCCCACTCCAGACAGGCTCCACACACCCAGGGCCTGTGCCCTCCATTCAGCCCTGCCTCCCACCCCCAGCACGGGCAGGAGAACATGAGCCGGAGCCTATAGGAGCCGTAGGCATCTGCAGCTGGGAAGGGATACAGGTGTACCAGGCTGCGGGGTCAGCCTGGGCAAAGGCCCAGGGTCTCTTTGTGGAACTCGGCTCCACAGGTCTAAGAGGGGGAGTGGGTTGGGGAGGTGCGGGTTGGGCCTGGAATGGGGCTGGCTGGTTCCTGCGGTCAGGCTGAGCCTGCTCGCAAAGGAGAAACAAGTTTCCCTGTGGTCTCGCATCTGTACAACCTCAGGGTGGGAGCAGCCCATACACAGGGCGGCGCGTGGGAGTGGCCCAGGTGTGGGGAGCCTGCCTGTGCCAGGTGGAACTGTGTAGGGTGAGAAGGACTGCTGGAAGCCAGTCACTCACCGGGCCACATTCCTGTGGGTGCTGGAGGTGCAGTTCAAGGCCGCGTGGATCAGCATCTGGTTGAAGACATCTCTCTGCAATGTCAGTGGGGGGGTCAGGCATCTGCAGTGTGGACGGGGTGAGCTCCAGCCCCAGCCCCAACATCCTAGCATGGGCAGCCTGTGGCCCCACCCTGGATGACGTGTTTTCTGGGAGGCAGGGTAAGAGCTGGGGATACCCGTGCCCATCTCATGGGCACCAGCACCTGGGAGAGGTGAGGGTTCCCAGGCACAGCTGGTAGCTGGCTGCTCACCTGGGCAGCGCTGCCCCCAATCTCGACAATGCGGTAGCGGATGGGCAGGAGCAGCTCCAGTGCGCGGTCAGGGTTCCCATCCTTGAACTCCACCATGGCCAGGCACAGGGGCAGCCCCACGTCTCGGGCCAGCAGCAGTTGGCAGTTCTCCCCTGGGGACCTGCACCAGAGACAGAGCCTTAGTGCCACCTCCAGAAGGTCCTGTCCCACCTGGGCACCAACCTGCAGTTGGGCTAGTCACAGCCACAGGGTAGATGCTCTGATAGGGTGAAGCCCAGCACAGGAGGACACAAGACTCTTAACTCAGGTCTGGCTTGGATCTGGCCTGGGACCCCAACTCCTGGCCTCAACCTACCCATCTGGAAAGTGGGTGTGACAGTGCCAACTTCACAGAGCAGACAAGATGGCAGACAATGCCAGCAAAGGCTGGGCGTAAACGTTAGGGCCACCACTGTCACCATGAAGCTATGGCAGCAATGGCTTAAGCCTGGTAGGTCCTCCTTATCGACCTCAGGCAGGCACCATCTCAGTTCACACAAAAGGAAACTGGCTCAGAGCACAGATGTGCCTTCCCCAGCGTCTCAGGACCTGTATGCAGCAGGTCCTGCCAGGACCATTGTGTCCCATAGGATCCACCGCGACACTGGGCTTTCATGCCCACCATGGGAACACAGGGGCTGCCCTGAGTGTGGGGAAACCAAGTGCATCCCCGTGAGATAAGGCCTTCCTCTCCAAGCAGCCCAATGCTGTGCCCACCCTTCCCCTCCTGGTGGCTGGGGTCAGCCCCACCCTGTCTCAGGGCCCCAGTTCCTGCATACTCGCTGGCTGCCTTCAGGCCAGTCAGCAGGTCCTGTGTGGTCTGGCGGTCTTGGGCACCCAGAGAGGCCATCAAGAAGTGGGCATCATTGAAGAGTAGGATGTGGTCCTGGCTGTGAGGCCGTGTCACAGGCAGGACATCCTGCCACCGCTGGCCCACGGACACCCCTGGGACACAGAAAGGACACCAGGATTTGTGTGCAACTGGGAGCACATTCTGCACTCGGCTCCTTCACCCATGCATCCTCAAACTTGCAATCTTCCTGCCTCAGCCTCCCAGACAGGTGTGCACCTGGTTCAATGCCAAACACACCTTTAAACTCTTCCAGTAGGTGGCTCACTCAAGAACACCACCTGATATGTGATAAGACCTCAATAAAAATGTTGCATTAATAAATAACATTCTCTCCCTGTGGGTCTGGATGGGTGCCTGGCCCCTTCCTTGCCCTCCTCTGCACACAGACAGTGTCTGTACAGGACAGCAGGTCTCAGAGTATGGGGGACGCGCTTCTTCCCCAGGCTTTCCTGGGCCATGCAGTTCTACACCAGCGGTGGCTGGTCCATCTCCTTCTTCTCCTGACAGGTGTGGATATTATGGCCACAGCATCCTTGAGGATCCCTGGCTCCTCCCCGTGCCAGGGCTCTGCTGACTCATCCCTCTACAGCTCCCCTTGCCCTCGCTGTGCCCTTCCACATGTTGGCACCCTGTTCCCACCACTCAGCTCCTCTCTCTGCCCTCCGACATTCATTCCTGCCAAGCCGCACCCCCTGCATCTCACACCCCTTCCTCCTCTCTGCCCGCCAAAT
This sequence comes from Dinomys branickii, assembly GCA_004027595.1. Lineage (NCBI taxonomy): Eukaryota > Metazoa > Chordata > Mammalia > Rodentia > Dinomyidae > Dinomys > Dinomys branickii. Next base: position 72,677 of record PVLD010006011.1, on the reverse strand, counting down.
CCTCCATGTCTCCCCAGTTCACATCTCACTCCATGAAGCTGCCCTGCCCTCCCCCCAGCCCCACAGTGCCCCCAACCCCATGGGGTCCAGTCTGGAGCCAGGTGGCACAGGCTTGGCTCTCAGGAGCACCAGGGCGAGGGCAGACCCATCTGGCACTCCAGCAGCCAGCATGGCCAGCCTAGTCTGGGTCACCTACAGAGCACAAGGTGACAGGATGAGAAGCTGCATGGTCAGAGTTGGGGAGCTCTCGCTTCTCCAGTCCTAGGAAAGGAGCTATTGCGACAGGGCCAGGCACCACCTAGGTGCACGAGGCCAGGTGGGCAAGGTGTGGGGACAGCAGAGGACCCTATGTGCAGAGCTGAGGCCACCATGGAAAGGGGAGGTAGGAGCTGGAAGAAGGGCAGAGGTGGCCGGGACAGCCCCTGGATTTCTGGCCCAGGGTCCCTGGGGGGCAGATTAGAGGGAGCTGTGCAGCTGGGACCTGAGAGGCAGCTCGGCCTGGCCCTACACCTCCTGGATGGCCCTGGGGATCAGAACGGAGGCCGGGGGCGGGGGGAATGGGACACAGATATGCTACCTTCCATCTGGAGGCGGAAGAGCATGGAGCAGCTGTCCACCAGGTCCAGCACAGAACCTCTGCCCTGCAGGCGGGGCAGGATCTGCAAGACAAGGGCCCGGGGATAGGTAACAAGGAGCCCATGGGGACAACTGTCTGGGCCAGAAATTGGCCAGCGCAGGGCAAGCTTTCAGCAAAGGAGCCACTGCCATCATCCCTACCACCCCAACCATCAGGACTGTCACCCTCGCCAAGGGCCCTGACATCTGCAGGAGCCAGAACTGAAGATGGGACCTGCTATGCTGCGTGCCTGAGGCACATCCCGGGCCCTGGAACCCCCAGCCTGGAGCCTCAACACAGGATGAGGGTTCCCCGAGAAGTCCTGCCCGTGTCGGGAGGGTCACAGTGGGTTTCTTCCAATGTGCTGGGTCCCAGGATCTTTGTACTAAGCCCCCATTGGGGATTTTTTTCCTTTCAAAAGAAAACCAGGAGATGGGGGCGGGGATGGGAAACAGTCAGTTTGAAAGGGTGGCAGAGTTCTGGGGATGGGTGGGCACAGAGGCACAGCAAGGCAGGTGTGCTCAGCGCCGAGCCGGTACTTAGTTCTCCTTTGTGAGTGATGTCAGGGTAAAAGCAAAGCCTGTGACAGATCAGCGCTCTCACCGAGAGCGATCTAAAGGCTGCATTGGAGATGGTCATCTTGGACACTCATCTATGGATACCTCGGGGTTAACAGAGACAGCGGAACATGACTCTTGGCAAGAGCCACGCTGAGGCCTTGCCTGAGGCCTTGCACAAGAACCGGGTTGTGGCTCAGCTGTGTTTCCTGGCAGGACAATGCAGAGAGGCTCAGAGATCTGTCATCAGAGCTGAAGGCAAGCTGCAGCCCAACCAGACACAGTGCGAAGCACTTACGTGGTCATCGTAGATGGTCAGTGCCGCCTCGTATTCACCCTGGCAACAGAAAGAAAGGAGGGTTAGCACTGGAGATAGCACAGCGCCATGCGGAGATGCTGTAAACATCACGCCTGCACCCCCCACACGTGGCTGGCCTTTTTTCATGAAGCAGGGCATGGGGGACTCAGTGTGCAGGGCAGGCGTGGGAGGGGCGGCCACCACCGTGCCCAGCACAGAGGAGGCAGCAGGACCCAAGGCTGCTGCTGAAGCTGAGGTTTCTGTGACAGCATCAGTCTCCTGCCAGCAGTTAATTCTGGGTGAGACGCCATGAGCTTTTCTCTTGTAATGGGGATTCAACCCAGGGCCTTCACCCTGAACTATACCCCTACCCTTTCCATTTTTAAGACAGGGTCTCAAAGTTGCTAGATTGCTCAGACTAAGTTTGAACTTACCCATCTTCCTGCCTCAGCCTCCCAGAGTGCTAGGATTACAGGCCCCTGGCTACAAATCTGAACTTCCTGAACACCAGTGTGATGCCACAAGTAGGGAAGCCCACACCTGGCCTCAAGTGTTGGGTCAGTCCAAACACAGGCATGTTCATAGTAATGTACGATGTTAACACTGGGCTGTGGATGTAAGATACACAGGAAACAGTGACGAATTTCGTGTTTCAATTTGGATCCTGTTATGGTTTAGATCTAGATGTGACCCCAAAGCCTCTTAGGCACCGTTTCTGGGAAGCAGTGGGATCACAGGGGCCTCTACTCATCACCGATTGGTCCACAGAGGAGTTTATAGGTAAATGTGCTGATAGGAGGCGGGGCCTGGTCGGAGGAGGGGGTCACAGGGGCGTGGCCTGGAAGCTCCATTGACTTTTCTTCTGTGCAACCAGCCGACCTTGGACTGAAACACGAGCTAAAATAAACCCGTCCTCTATGCTGCTGGTGTCCAGTATTTTGTCCTAACAGAAAGACAGTGACTAGAAAGGGTCTCATCTTCAGGATATCTCCTCTCATGTGTGGGCCAATGTTGCCAAATCCGCAAAGCTCCTAATCGGAAACATGCCTGGCCCCGGCGTGTGGGGTAAAGGACAGTCAGTCTGCATGTTGCCCATGTGAGATTCCCCTTCAGTAGCGAATAGGTATTTTCCCTGTTATATGTGCTGTGGCTCTCTGCCTCCTCCTGGACAATGTATCCCCACATTCTGTGTCTAGACAGGATCCTCATCTGCATGCGTTTTCCCCACTGGACATTTGGGGACCCTCCATCTTCCTCTATGGTCAACAGTGCTGCCAAGAAGCACCCTGAAATATGGGGTGCTTGAGGAAATCACAAGGGCAGAGGGCACTCCTGAGCAGCAACCCGGCACCCCTCCTCCTCCTGGGAGATCCCATGACCCCTTCAGGTCCAGTCTATGGGGAGGGAGCTGAGCTCTGCACCTCAACAGCAGGGAGGCACATACAAGGTGTGATCAAAATATATGGGATGTTCTTAAATTTAAAAAAATTTACAGTATTAGACCCACTGCCATGAATCCCCATCAAAATCCTCCCCCTCCCCCTGGATTCGTCTGTCCCATCATTCTTTGGACTTTCTGCAGAGCTCTCTCTGTCCTCTTTCCTGAGTATCTTTAGCTGCACTGTTGTGGCCTCCTCAGTATGCTCAACCGATTCCAAACCTTCACCTTTCGTGGTCATTCTGACTTTGGGGAAAGGCTAAAGCTACATGGTCCCAGATCTAGTGAATTAGGTGGACGAGGACACAGCATTGTGTTTTTTATAAGCCCACCTTTCCGTTGCATGGTGCTTGGCAGAAGCATCCACTGTATTTTTGATCACACTCATAAAGACACTCAGGAAAGAGGACTCCAGAACTGCTTTCCAAAGTGGCCAGGGTGATGGGATAAGTGTATTCAAAGCAAGGGAGAGAACTTTGAGAGAGAGCCATGCCATGTGTCTCTGCCTGTAATAATTTTTTTCATTGAAACATTCATCATAGTTTTCAATCCCACTTGTATGCAGTCAGTGCCACAACACAGGGCCTCATGCTTGGACGGTTCTTGCAGACCACAGCAGATACTAGGAAGACTCTCTGCTGTGATGTCTGTGTGAGGCAAGACCGCTCTCTTACCTTCTCAATCAGGTACAGAGCCCAGTGCCAGTAATTGTGGCAAGCAAGCATGTCGGAGTCCTGCAGAAAGATAAGAGAATTAAATGAAGACTGGGCAGCCTGCACAGACCAGCATATATGGGTTTGTGCTGAGGCGGGAAACTGGCACCTGTCTGTCCAGGCACCTGTCTGCCCAGACATCTCTACACCACCTCATTGCCTTCTGTGCTGGGGCAACCATGACTGTGCCTGCCTTGACCCAGGAGGCTGAGGCCAGGGGAGGTGTACGACTCATTAGTCTTTGCAGCTGGACCCTCCTGGGGCTCCCCGGGGTGGGGCAGAGGCCTGCAGTGGAAAGCAGACTCAACTGAGCTCTGTGCTCAGCAGCCAAATGCGTAAGGCAGGTGCAGGCAGAGGAAAGCAAATGCAGGCTAAGTCACCCACACCAGCACCCCGGGGATGAGGGACACGTCGGAGGGGCCATGGTTGACGTCTAGAGGTCCCCCAAGAGCCTCTGCGCTCATAGGAAGGGCTTGTGAAACGTCACTGAATCATGGGATGGACACAGCTGCTCTGGGAGGTGGGGTGTGGTTAGGGGCAGCTGCTGGGGGTGACCTGAAAGGCCGTGTCTCTGCCCGGCTCCTCCATCCCTCTCTGCTTCCTGGCCGCCAGGCCAGGGCTGTGAGCGGCTTTTCTTGGCAGACCCCTGCACCAGGCTGTTTCTGCCTCAGAGCCAGATGGCCACAGACTGAAACTGCGAGGCAGAATGAACCCCCCTTCTCTAAGCTGGAGGTGTCAGTACTGGGTCCCGATGAGAAAGTGACAGCAGTAGAAGACAACAGCCCCATCTGCGATACTCCTGGCCTTGGCTGTGTTGGAACCAACACCCATGGGACTCATAGTATGGAAGGAGAAACTGAGGCACGGAGAGATCACATTCTTGCCCAGCGTAGAGCAGAATCATACTGCCCCGGAGGGGAGTGTGATGGGACCTGGGGAGTGGGGTCCCTGCCCAGCCCCTCAGCCCATAGCACTGTGCCACACCAGTTCTCCCCTAACCTCAGTGTCCCCCCATGCCCTGAAGAACTTACAGTCCCTGCTGGGGAACCCCAGGACATTGGCCACACTGGCCTCCAGCTCCTGATGCCCCAGGCTGGCTCAGGCTGGCTCTGGGCCTTTCCAGCTTCTGGATCTTTAGGAAAAGCTGCCCATGACCCACAGCCACCCCCACCCTACTAGCCCGCCTGAGGACAGGACTCTGCCGTGCCAGAAGCCACACCCCACAGGAATGTTCAGGCCAGGGCGCTGTGCTGAGGGTCAGCGGTGACTGCTTGGTGCTCCCTGGCTCCTAGCCATTCCTGTCACTGAACGTCTGTTACGTGGTGCCAGGCCCCGGGACAGACTCAGCATCCTGGCCAGTGGGCAGTCTGCCATGGCACACGGAAGGGCAGGGCAGCCAGGACACCTGGCCAGGTAGTCAGGCCAGGTGCCAGAGTCCCAGCTGGGGACAACAGACACACATGGAAGAGGACAGGCCACCGTCAAGTAAAGGTCCACAAAAGGCTGGGTGAAGTCGGGCACCAGAGTGGGCACAGTGACCACAGAGTGGTTTTGCCATGGGAAAAGCTGGCAGAGCCCTGGGGGTTTAGACAGCACGGAACTTCGCTCCCACATGTCAGCCCTGCAGATGCCACCAGGCCACCATCCCACAGAACTCCATCCTGGCTGCACCCCATGCTCCAAGGCCACTTCACCGGCCCTCGCGCAACCCACAGGCCCATGGCAGAGCTCAGGTAGCTCCCGGTCCCCACCCTCACCAAACTCTCATTTCCTGCCAACTTTCTGATCCATTCCTACTACAGCCCAAGGCCTCAGGCCAAGGCCCATCCTAGTACTACCTGTCTTTGGCTCCATGCTGGGCCTGACTCCCCAACACTAAGCTACAGGTCTGACCCCTGCTCACAAAGCCTCAGCCCAACCCAGGACACCGCCCACCCAAGCTGTCCAGCAGGGAGATCCACCCACCCTGCCATACCTTCCATTGGCTTTCTGAGCGCTGCATGAACTCCATCCCGGCCTTGACCTCTGCCCGCATCTCGTGAACATGTGCTACAGTGTGCACAGACCACGCGTCCGTAGGTTCGATGGAGAGAGCCTGCAGGCCCGGGAAGGGGTGGAGATGCCGCCACAGGCCAGACTGCCTGGCCGGGGAGCAAGACTCTGAGCAGGTGTGGGGACTGCACCCCGACTCAAGAGTAGCCGCAAGCCCAGCACCAGCCCCCTCCCTGGGCACCTGGGCACACCAGCCTGACGCCAACCCAGCCATGCAGAGGGCATAGCTGCCTGCTTCACAGATGTGCAAACCAAAGCTTAGGGAGGCTCAGTGCTCGCCCAGGATGTTTCCAAAGCCAGGGCTCTGCCGCCAAACCCACAGCCTCCTCTGCACAGCTGAGCCACCTGCTGTGTGCCATCCCGCTGCCTCGAGCCTCAGTTTACCTTGGTGAATCTGTTGAGTGCTCTGCAGGTTTGGCTCCACACACCACGGGAGCACAGCCTGGGGGCTTCTGGGCTCAGGAGCAGCAGCCCTGCAGGTGGCAGCTGCTCACACTGATAGAGCCTCCCTCAACCTCTCAAGGATGCTCAGAAGTGGGCGTTGGGCTGCATCACACCCAAGGGTGGCTCTGTGTCCTCTGCCCCACTTGATGGCCATTCTGAAAGGTTGCACACCTTGAGAAGGGATCACTTACCTCTTTGGCAAGTTTTTCTGCCTGATCGTAGAAGTGGGTTTCCATCAGTCCAAAAGAATAGAGGCCTTTCACATAGCTAGAAACAGAACAGTGCCTCAGTGGATCGTGGTAGGCTGCACGGTGCTCCCAAAGAGGCGTGCCAGTCCTAACTCAACTGCGTACAGGAAAAAGGGCCTCTGGAGATGTGACCAAGTTGAGGTGGCCCCCTACAATAACCACTGTCCTTACAGAAAGGTCACATGAAGAGAGAGAGCTGCCAGGGGGAGACGGCAGGTAAAGATGGAGGCAGAAATGGAGGCAGAAACCAGAGTAGTGAGCCACAGACACACAGAGGACACCAGGCACAGCAGAGGCTGAAAGTGGCCAGGAAGCGCCTTCCAGGACCTGTGGAGAGACTGAGCTCCGCTCACACCAGGGTTCGGACTTCTGGTCTCCAGAACCTCCGGCGAACGCGTTTTGCTTTTCGTTACAGAACCGCAACAGCCTGACGCACACTCCAGCCCACGCCCGGCCCTGGGATCTCAGCAACTCCGTGGTTCCAAGGGTGCTATGGTTCCCAAACCCAGAGCTGTCTCCACAGCAGGGCCCTCCTCCATGAGCCTCACTTCCTGTCTCTAAGGAGCGTACTGAGCTCCTCTCCCTCCTCCCACAAGCCTCTCCTTTGCCTCTCCAGCACGGTGTACAGCTCTGTGCTCTGCCCAGGGGGTGGCACCCTGACAGCAGGGCCGCTGCCCAGGGCAGAGGGCCCAGAGGCCAGCCCTATCCCCTAACTCACTCTCTGCCTCCCGCAGAGCCAGGCCCAGGGAGGAGGGGCCAGAAGACCTGTTTCTTACCAGGAAGCACTGGCACTGAGTCCCAGGGTGGACACACAGGACAGAGGGGCTTTCCTGCTCCACAAGGCTTTGGGGAGCCAAGTAAAAACAAGCTCGGGCCAGATGGTTCTGTCTGAGACTCCACCGTTAACGCTGACTACCTGTCAGGCAGGTGGTAGCTAAAGAAAACCGGGGAAAGAAGGGAAGATCCCTCCACCTGCTTTCTGAGTTGGATTAGAAGCAAGAGGTAACCGAGGAAATAGCTGGGAAAGAAGAGGGGGCCTGCCCGGAGCCAATTTCTGGGCTAGATCCACCTTCTGCGAAACACTGGCCAGGACCAGGAAGTCCAGCTTTCAGCACAATGGGAAGAGATGAGCAGGTAACCCAGCTTACACATGTTAAGTTCCGGGCATGCGAGGTCCCAGTCCTAATTACCAGGCCCTGACAGTGCAGATTTGACCCACAGGGCTCTGGCCGCTGAGAGTCAGAAAAGGTCAACAACTCCACTGCCCCACAGAAGGGCTGAGTCAAACTTCTCATTGGTGGGGGTCAAACCTCAGACCTCCTTGACCCTCCCCCAAGCCCGAATGCTGCAAACCCTCAGCTCCAAGTCCCCTTGGTTCCATGACCCCTCTCTGGCATGGTCCCACCCTGCAGAGTACTTTCTTTCTTGTTTGTCTTTTTGAGACAGAGTCTCACCATGCAGTTCAGGCTGGCCTTGAGCTCACTTTGTAGCCCAGACTGGTCTCAAATTCGCAACAATCCTATCTCAGCCTCCTGAGGGTTGGGATTACAGGTATGCGCCACCTCACCCGCTTTACAGTACTCTCACCTGCACACAAATCTCCGCTCTCACTCTTCCTTTGGGGGGTCCTGCTCAGTTCTTTGCCCAGGACTTCAAGAGCTTGGACAAGTCCCCAGCTTGGTAACATATGCAGAGATACCTAGCTTTTGATACTCTTCCAAGCAATGTTCAACAAGAACTTTCAAATGTGTCTTTTAAAAATATACTTATTGCATGCTTATAGTATATGTACTAGTGGGTCTTTTTTTTTTTTTTTTTTGTATAAGGGATTGATCCTAAGGCCTTCATACTGAACTATATTCCCAATCTTTTTTATATTTTATTTTGAAGCAGGACCTTGGTGAGTCACTAGGTTGCCCAGGGTACATTTGAACTTGTAATCCTCCTGTCTCAGCCTCCCAGAATGTTGGGATTACAGGCATGTGCCACCATGCCTGGCTTGTTAGGTTTTTTCTTGCAATAGTTAATTCAATGTGTCAGCTTAGCTAGGGCATGGCGCTCACCTGTTTGGTCACTAGTATAGGTGTTGCTGTGAGGGAGGTTTTACATGTGATTAATATTTAAATCAGTAGATTCTGAATCAAGCTGGGCGTACTGGCACATGCCTGTAATCCCAGCACTCGGGAGGCTGAGGCAGGTAGATCATGAGTTCAAGATCAGCCTGGGCTACAAAGCAAGCTCAAGGCCAGCCTAAACTGCATAGTGAGACACTGTCTTAAAAATACAAAAAACAAAACAAACAAAAAGACTCTAAATCAAAGTCATGTGGGTGGGCTTCACCCAATCAGGCAAAGGGCCTGTGAGGAAAGACTGAGGTCGCTGGAGCAGAAAGAAACTCTGCTTCCAGACCCAAGGCTGTAACAGACTTCCACAGGGCTCGCCAGCCTGTCCCCTGCCCCACAGATTTCAGGTCTCAGAATTAGTAAGCCCTATAATCACATCAGGCAATTTCTTTCTTTCTTTCTTTTTTTTTTTTTTTTTTTTTTTTGCAGTACTGGGGATCAAACTCAGGACCTTGCACTTGCCAGGCAGGCATTATATCCCCAGCCCGACATTGGGCAATTTCTTCAAATAAATCCTGTCTCTCTCGCCATGAATCCTCTCTCTCTTTTTCTCTCTCTCTCTCTCTCTCCCATAAGAGCTACTAATAGAGGAGTTTGCTACTACAACAGAATGCTAGTGGTTTCTCCTGAGAGCCTGGCTCATTCATACCACTTCATTCCCTTCCTCTGCTGTGCCTCCTCACCGTCCTATGATTACACTGCAATCCAGTCCACCCTGAGTGATCTTCGGGCCATGCACAGCCTTCCAGGCCTCCTTTTCTCCTACTTCCTGCTCTTGTAAGAGGCGACCAGATCACATGGTCAGTTCCAGCCAATGACTTGGGATTGTACCAAGGGTGTCCCTTTCATTCTGAGCCCCGAACTGCCACAGCAAGCCCCTCAGGGGCTCTCTTCTCCCTCATAGCACCTGGAGTTCCAGAGGCCATTGCTCACTAGCTGGGATTATGAACAGAGACAAAGTCATGGCTGCAGAGCGTTTGGTCCTCTTAAGATAAGCATGGAATATGGTGAGAAACAAACCTTTGCTGTGATAAGCACTGAAGTAGCATCAAAGAACAAGATGTAGGGGATGCTTGTTACTGCAGCAAAACAATCCTGTCCTGACACATAATGGTGCTACCTCATTCACAAAATGAGATGAAAATCAAATGAAGAAAAGGAAACCTTTCAGCCAGGCATGGGGGCACACACCTCTGGGTACCAGCACTCAGGAGGATCACCTTGGGTTCAAGGCTATCCTGGGCTACGTAGTGAGTTTAAAACCAGCCTCAGACAAAGTGAGACCCTATCTCAAAAAGAAAAGGAAGCCGAGCATGGTGGCGCACACCTGTAATTCCAGCACTTGGGAGGCTGAGATAAGAGGATTGTTGCGAGTTTGAGACCAGCCTGGGCTACAAAGTGAGTTCAAGGTCAGCCTGAACTGCATAGCAAAACCCTGTCTCAAAAAGACAAAAAGACAAAAAAAAAAAAAAAAAGGAAGCCTTTCATCTTTAAAGAATCAGGAGAGAAACAACAGTAGTCTATATTTAGGGCATGAACAAAGGAGTGGCTATTTTAGGGCAGAAAACAGAGAATAAGAAAATAATGATGTGGTTTCCAACCAGTACATACCTGCTAAGGGGGACATCAGGTGTCCAAAAGGGGTAAACGCGAGCAACAGAATCACGCATCTGTTCCAGATAGCCCAGGTAAAAGTAGCCATCATGAGCAAACTTCAGGGCCAACATGTCTGTGGGGTGGTCCCGGAGAATCTCCTCCCACAGCTCACAGGCTTTTGGGAAGTTCCTGGAAGCCGAGAGAGTGTGCTCAGCATGCTGAGTGTGAGCGCCACATGTATGGGGAGTTTGAGGGACTTCCAGTCACTGTCTTCCCTGAACAAGTTTAAAAACCACATCAGCAGCTGGGCACATAGCTCAGTGGTAGAGCATTTACCTGTGTGCATGAGGCCCTGGGTTCAATGCCCAGCACTGGAAAAAATGTGTATGTGTGTGTGTGTGTGTGTGTGTGTGTGTGTATGTGTGTGTGTGTGAGAGAGAGAGAGAGAGAGAGAGAGAGTGAGAGAGAGAGACAGAAAGGTCACTGGGGCCATGTCCCTAAAGGGACACTGGGACCCTGGCCCCTTCCTATTTTCCTGTTTCTGGCTGCTGCAACATGAACAGCCTCTTGTGCCATCTGCCTCACCACAGCCCTGAGAGCAGCAGGACCAAGCAACTGTGGACTCGACCCAGAATGCCCCTTCCCTCTTTATAAGCTGATTTCCTTGGCTATTTTGTCATCACGAGGGAAAGTTGACTTCCAGTGTGTTGAGATAAGAAACACATGGGTGAATGTTTTCTCTCTTCTAGATATCTCCGGGATGTGTCCTCTCAGTTCTGCAGTTAAAACAATAAGCCCTGTATTTAACAAAACGCAGTCAGTAGCTTTGAACACTCGATAAGGAATCCTAGCCAACTGCTTCCTTGCTTGACTCTCAGCCGAGGCAGAGCCTGGGCAGATGTGATCTTCAACCAGACATCTCCTGAGGTAGGACGGGGTCACTCAGAAGTGGCCTCCTTCCCCAGGGCACTGGGGCAGTCATGGCATTGTGCTGCACAGCCCCAGAGCCTCCCTCACCCTTTGGCAAATGTCTTCACTGCAGACACATGCAGCTGCTCCCTCTGTGTCAGCGGCTGGGTTTTCGAAATCTCCACCATGGTCTTCACAGCCAGGTCCAGCTCTTTGTCCAGCTTCACTGAGCTTCCGGTGCCAATGAGCATGAGGCCATTGGAGATGACATGGCCCATGACTGGCAGAAGGATGGGAACAGCTGGTGACTCAGATGATCCCAGGCAACCTGCGGGCAGGAGCTGCCAGCCAGGCTGTGGGCAGGTTGGCTATGTGCAGGGCCCCAGGCAGAGTCCATGTCTCAGCCCTGGTCTCCAGTGTGCAGGGGGAAGGGAGGGCAGTGCTCTAAGTAGTTATGACAGTTTTCTAACATGCCACCCCGGGCAGTGCCAGCATCCTAAGCATCCCCACTCCCACCAGCTGGGTCGGGTGGGGGCTGCCTACGGCTCACAGCTGACGCTGCTTCCCCTCCCCCCCTGACCCCCACCCCCGGGCCACAGGCTCCAGGGGTGCTCCGTGGTTACTGTGGCCTGCCTGAGCCTGCCTCACACAGGCTGGCCTTGTGTCGACCTCTGTCACCCATCATCCTGCCTCCTTCCCAGCCTCTGGCTCTAGGGGAGGTCCCTAGTCCCCAAGGGTAACAGTGACATCTCTTGTGCTCCAGGGGCTGGGCTTGGGATTCAGACAGATGTGGACACATGCCTTTCCCTCAATGCACCTCAACTTCCTCATCTGAGAAGTGGGAACAGTATCCTCAGTGGAACTGATGGGAGTTTCAGAGAAACTGTGAAAGGAACTTCTGTAGGACCTGGCACCCTCATAGGGTGCAATGGTCACCGTCATCATCCCTCCTTCCATGTCAAGACCAGCGCAGTTCCTGTCCCCAACCCAACTGGCCAGGGAACAAAAGGGCCCAGACTCCTGATCCGGGCTTCACGACCTGGGAACTCACCGAAGTTCGGATCTGCTGCTTTGAGCTTTGTCAGGCAGCCCTCAATGCCACCGAGATGCTTGTCATTGGCCCACTTTACATACTGAAACAAGAAAGGCAGAAGGGAGGTGTCCCTAAGGAGATTGAATCTAAATCCAGACTTTTGTATTTTTTTGCACTAAGGATTAGACCCAGGGCCTCGTACATGCCAAGCACAGGTCCTGCCAGCAAACTACCCCAGGCCCAGATACCTTTTTGTCCCAAAACACTGAGAATTTTCTAGACTTAAAGAAAACATGACTTGCTTGCTCTAGGAAGAGACTAAATACATACAACTTGGGGTACACTTTCTCTGGTAGGGGGTGCCCCCATTTCCAAAGAAGAAACATCAAAAGGCAGATCCCTCCTACAGGTGACCTGCCACACATCCACTTCATCACCCCTAAGAGGTGCCTTGAAACCTCTCACCCCAATTTCTGCTTCTTATTTGTTCTATTTAAAAATAACCACAGTACTAAGCCAGGTGTGGTGTTGCACAACCATGCACCCAGCACTTTGGGAGGCTGAGGCAGGAGGACCACAAGTTTGAGTCCAGCTTGGGCAACTTACTGAGACTGTTTCAAGATTTAAAAACAAAAAACAAAAACGAGCTGGGATGGAGCTCAGTGCAAAGGCCCTGGGTTCCATCCCCAGGAGAGGAGAGAGACAGAGAGACAAAGGCTGAAAAATAACTTAATGTACTTTATCACCATTTTTGATCATTTGGTGTTTTTGCCTCTAGTCTTTCTTACACATTGCTATAGTACAGACGCCATTTGTCCTAACCAAAACTCATACTGCAAGTCAGCTGCTAGGAGAGCAGTACCAGGTCCTGGGGTCTTCAAAGGACCAGGTCAGTTTTCTCAAGAGCAGCCCACTACAAAGTAGGCAATGCCTCGGTGCCCATCTCTCTTGTGCTTCTATCATGGGGCCAAGCAGATCTGGCACTGTGCTCTTGCACTGCAGAATGTTAGCTAAACAAGCCTCTTTGCTTTATAAATTACTCACCCTCAGTTATTCTGCTATAACAGAAAATGGATAATGACAAATGCCTGGTTTTTTTTTAAATCATGAAACCTGTTATATCTTGTCCCCTCAAAGCCTCATGTGGTTGCAGGTGGGGTTCTTTGGAGGTGCTGGATCTAGGGTGTGTGCTGCTGGGATCACAGATATGAAGATGGGATTGAATCATGGTGCAATGCTAGGAGTAAGGCTGCCCCACCCTGTATGTGAGTGCTGCCCACTCTAATTGTGGGGAACCTAGGTAAGAGATAAGGGACAGAGAGAGGGTCACTGTTTGCTGTTTGTCACTTGCTGCTTGCTGTCTTCTGCCTGCCATGAGCTGTTTCTCCTCCACCATGCCATCTTGCCTTGGAGCCAGCAAACTATGAGCTGAAACCACTACAAAGTATGAGCTAATTAAACCTTTCCTCCATTAACTTCGGGTGCTGGGTATTTATCTCACGAACAAGAAAAGTAACTAAGATGACGCCATTGATAATGTATTGGATTTTTTCTTTTTTCAATTTTTGTGGTGCAGGGGATGGAACCCAGGGCTTTGCACATGCTAGACACTCTACACTGAGCTACACCCCAGCCCCTCAGGTAATTTTCAAATTTGCCCTTTCAGTTGTCTAACCTATGGCTGGGGATATAGCTCAGCAGCAAAGCAACTGCCTGGCAAGTGCAAAGTCCTGAGTTCGATTCCCAATACCAAAAAAAAAAAAAGTCCTATCTAACCTACAGCTACAGAATCAGCACCTGTTTTTTCAGAAGATATAGGGGAGCTAGCACAGAGATTCAAAGAACCCGTGCTTAAAGGCAGGACAGCACAGAGATGCCAATGACCAGAGCAGAACAGGCACAGGTGGCCTGTGACAAATGGAGAGGTCGACAGAAGCCGGCAAGGTATGGGAAGGGCAAGCGGGCTGTGAAACACCAAACAGCTCAAAAGCACATAGTGGGGCCTCAGCCAAGACAGGCTGGGGACAGAGGACGAGCCCTGGCATGGCTGATGGCGTTTCACCCATTCTGTGTCCAGTGTGGGTACCCTGGGGCTTCCTGGGTCCTTCCATGTAATCTCACCTTCAACTCAAGTCAGCTCAGCTATCTGTGCCTCTGTTACCCCATTGGTCAAACAAGCTGGGACCTTACCTCTAAAGCTACAGGCTCCTTCACCAGGAATGCAGGGGGAGAAGTCTTGGCCCAGCCACATGTGGGAGGAGCAGGAGGAGCGCACTCACAAAAGAGCTCCAGGGCGGGAGAGGCCACATCAAACCCTTGAGGAGGGTCCCTTGTAAAGAACCCTGGGAAGAGGGCACCTGTAGAGGCCTCTCTGCTGTGTGTGGCCAGCAAGACACTTCCACATGTTCCTCTGTCCTCCAGCACCCAGTGCTGGATTTTACTGCAGCACATGGGCAAAGGCACAGCACAATTTAAAAAACCCTCATCTTTAGCCTCACAGGCAGGACTGTGGCATCCCTGGCAGGCCTACCTGGGTCACGGTGGCATCAAACAGCTTGCAGGCTTCATTGCTCGTAGTGGAGAGTGGGAGATTGGCATCCTTCCATGCCTACAGCAACAAAGCATATCAGGCTTATCTCACAGAGCACCCCACAGTACCCAAACGCAGGGCCAGGTGTGGTGGCACACACCTGTAATCCCAGCACTGGGGAGGATGAGGCAGGAGGATCACCACAGTCCAAGGCCAGCCTGGGCTTCAAAATGAGCTCAAGCCAGACTGAACTGCATAGCGAGACCCTGTCTCAAAAAGACAAAACATACACACACACACACACACACACACACCGCCCCAACATGCCCTGCAGGTCCCCAATGCCTGTCTGGGACTTCTGCAGACTGCAGCCTTGCCTGGCTGGTGAGGACTCTCAGACTTCACAGACAGGTACCCGATCCAAGCCTCAGCAGCCTCTAAAAGGCTGTGTGACCACAGGAAAGACCTTCTCAGACCCTAGGTGCCCCTCTGTGAAATGGGCGCAATGGGACCCCAATGGGTGGCTCCCAGTATGCACCAGGACCCTGGGTCACCAGGAGGGGAGGGGAGGGCTTGGGGGCAGAGCAGGACCCACCCCTTAAGTCCACTCTGGAGGAAGATGGCTTCCCACTTGGCCGCTGAGTGTACAAGGCTGTCACTGCATGGACCAGCCGGACCTCTGTCCGCCTGAGTACCCACTTATGCTCTCTCTGGGGGCCACAGGTCAGTGACCATGTTCTTGCCCAAGGTCTCAAGCGGCTATGTGAAGTCCCCTCACCCCTCATTGTCCCCATCTGCAGAACGGGCTCAGGGTCTCTACCCAGGGGAGCTCAAGGAGACCCTGCCCTGTGAGCAAGCTTTTCCCGAGGTCCTGGGGTCTCCCGGGTGGGGACCCCACCACAGGGGGTGCAGAGTGCCCTTCTCACCTAGGGCCTCGGCCACCCCGCACCCCCCGCGAGTCCCATGGGCAGCAACCCGCCGGATCCTGGGTCGCCCGCAGGGGTCACACCCGGGCCAAGAAGGACCGGCCAGGGCGGCCTCGAGTACCTGGCAGTCACGCAGCGGCGAGGATACGGCCATGGTCCGCGAGATGGGGCTCGGGGTTCTGGGTTCGGAGCATGCAATCTCTCACCTCCGCGGCTTCCTGAAAACTGTGGCAGGGGACGGCCTGGGCTCAGGACTGCGCGGTGGCTCAGGGCGGGGCGTCAGGGGCTCCGGCTCTCCTACTGGCCAGAGCCCGAGTCGGCCACGCCCCCTCCTCAGCTGAGCCGGGGTTTGCTGTGTGCTTCCCGGAGAACGACCCCGGGCTTCCTGCTCCCGGGCCCCCTGCTCCCGGGCTGCGGGACCGGGACCTGCCTCCCACCACAGGTAGTCCAGAGGATGGGCAGGGCTCGGAGTACCCTCCCACCCTCCTCTTCGCCCGTGCAGGAGACCCTCCTGGGTCCCCTGGGGAAGCAGGGAACTCTGCGACAGAGGTCACTTTCAAGGTCCAAGTAGCTTCCCTCGGAAAGCCGAATGCGCAACACACACTCACGAGGTCACTTGGGGTTGACATCTCCTGGTCTGGCTTCACCATGTCCCCCCCACTCCCGCTGCTCTGGGCCCCATCCAGTCCCCATTCAAGGACTTGCATAGGACCCACTGCTCCCTTCCCCCGGGCGGGACAGCACTGGTGCTGCATTATCAGCCACAACCCTGCTCCCACCCAGCCATACCCCTGGCTTAATCTTGCCCCTGCCAACTCCCCAGTCCCACCCAGCCGCTCCCCCAGGGTTAATCTCGCCCTGCCAATTCTCCAGTTGTAAAGTGACCAGTCAGAGCCAGTCTTTGTCTAAAATGTTTCAATTTTATTGCTCCTGGAGTTTTTGCATTAGTTATGCCTTTCAGAAATATTGGTTTGTTTTTTTTTTTTTTTCCTTCTTGAGACAGGATCTCACCATAGGTCAGGCTGGCCTTGAGCTCACTTTGTAGCCCAGGCTGGTCTTGAACTCACCACTATCCTCCTACCTCAGCCTCCCAAGTGCTGGGATTACAGGCATGTGCCACCACGCCCGGCAGAAATATTGTATGAAAATGCTGCTTTATGTAAGGACTGAAAAGACAACATGCTTAGAAGAAAATCTACAGGTAAATCTTCATGACCCTGGATGTGGCGATGTATTCTTAGATACAGTGCCAAAAGAACAACCAGCACCAACGAAGTAGCTAAATTGGACTTGATCTAATTAAGGGCTTTTCATCAACAGATACAGGAAAGAGAAAAGAGGGAATGAGAGAAAATATTTGCAAATAACATATGAATTCTTACAACTCAACAGCAAAATAGCAAACAGCCTAGGGAGAAATAGGGAAAGGTTGAATTGACATTTCTCCAAAGGTACACCCTTAGTGAGGGTAACTGCTCTTGCTAGGTGAAAGGAGCCAGGTGCAAAAGGCCACATGCTGTGTGATTGTGTGTACACAAAATTCGGGGCAGGCAAATCCCCAGAGGCAAAAGGGAGATTGTTGGTGGTCAGGGCTGGGGGAGGAGGGAACAGGTGACTGCTAATGGTAGGAGAGCTTTCTTTTGGAATGATGAAAATATTATGGAACTAGAGGACATAATGGTTGAAAACATTGGAAATAGGCTTCATACCACTGGGTCTGCACTTTAAATCCTTAATTTAGTGAGGCTGTTTCTGCTTCTTCTTGTAATCAGGTAGTTTCTTTGGACATGGTTCGCCACTCAAAAGTATTCCAGGCCCTTCTTGCCTCCAACAATGAATTGGATAGGACAGACCAAAAATGGTGCCAAAAGTTTATATTTGAAAATTGCAGGGTGAATGCATATGGGAGAAACCAGTTCTACAGAGCGAACTTGGACAAGACATGAGAAGAGAAAAGCAAAAATAAAAGCATGCAGTGTGTCTAGAAACCACCCCTCAGGCCATGGGAAGGCAGGATAGTGAGCTCCGTGCAGCATCTGGTCTTCCCTGTGTTGTCCACATCTCCTGGGGCTTGGGAGAAGTTCTGCCTATGGGGTCCTGGCATTGTCCTGGAGTCTTGTCATTGACAGGTCCTGCCACTTCTCCCATCAGCTCTGCCACGTCCTACCTCCTTGGTCATTCTTTCCCTCAGCCCAGCGCAAAGAGTTTATCACTTGGGTGGCAAAACTGGCAGCCTCTGGGTGGTCAATGGTGAAGGTTCCCAGAACCCAAATCTCCAACATTTCCTCCTGCATACCCAGGAGGCCCTGACGGCCAAGAAAACACTGGGAGAAGCCAGGTCACCCTTGTGGATACCTTCTCAGGGCACAAGGACAGAGGCTGGAGAGACAGCAGAGTGACTTTGGAGACCATCATGAGGTTCTAGGCCGCCTTCCCCTCACCCCTGTAGAGGAGTGGGACCTTCCCGAGCCCCTTGGCCTGTGTCTCTGCAGGGAGCTGGCCACGGAGCAGGAGCAGGGTTTTACTCCCAGCTAAGCAGGGCAAAGGTGCCTGTGTTTTCTCTGCCCTCAGGGTGATGCAGTGGGGCAGGTCTTGACCCAGGAGGGTCATCTAAAAGGACAGTGAGCTTAGTTAGTTTGTAGGGGGTGGATGAAGGATGTCCAGGATGCCCTGCTGAATGGAGGGACCACAGGGGAGACACCCTCAGTGAGACCCTCAGCAGGGCCAATGTGTCCTCCTAGAAGTGGTCCACGTTGCTGATGTGGGCTGCCCTGTGACATCACCACACTGCTCTCTCTCCTCCTCCTTCACATCTGCCTTGGGAGTCGAGCTGGTGGTAGGAGAGGTAATGGAAAAGGAAGTAAGAGTGTGACTACTCCATGGACCTGCACATGTTGAATTACTGGACAAAAAACCTGATGTGGCCTCACAAGGTGAATCTGAATGTGCTGGGGACAGGGGATATACATTAAAAAAAAAAAAATTGGAGATCTCCTTACACAATGGTATGGGCCTATAATCTCAGCACTGAAGAGGCTGAGGCGGGAGGATTGCCATGAGTTTGAGGCCAGCCTGGGTTACCTAGTGAGTTCAAGGCCAGTTTGAACTATATATGTAGACTAGGTCTCAAAAAAAAAAAAATCTGCTTATTCTGTGTACTGGTTACTTCTTGGAGGACACCAATCTAAAGAGACCGACCTATATTCTCTGTAGCAGAAAAACCTAGAAAACAACCTTGTAGGAGAGTAGTGTAGCATGCTGCCTCAGGAGCAAGCCCAGCAGGTGAGAAAACAAGGTGCTGATGCTGCATGATTCAGCAAAAGGGAACCCACCATCACAGCTATAGAAGACATGCAGGATGAAGGTTTAATAGTGTGCAAATCAACCCATTGCTAAGGGGCTAGTTCCTGTATGGAAAGGCAATAAATCAGTGTCTGAGAGCAGGGGCCCACCTGGCTGATGGCTCCCAGGGGAGGGGCAGCCACATGGGGACTGCTGTGTTCTCTGGCTGGCATGTGAACACTTTAGGGGGCTTATGCTTTTGGAAAATACCTCCTTGTACATCTTGGACCTTTTCTAATCAATTAAAATGCCTGATGCTCTCCTGGTCCCTTAGGGTGGCCTCCCTCTTCTCTGTCTGCAGGCTTCTGCACACCCCTTTCTCCCTGTTCCCAAGAACAGTGGCCACTTCCTCCATCATCTTAGCTACTGTGGCCTCAGTGACATCGACACAGGTGGCTGCCCCCTGCCTTGAGACACTCTCCCTACAGCTTTGAGGACCCCCATCCTTCGTATGTCCCCCACCCTTCCTTCTCCAGCTTGACCTTCTCTTGACCTCTAAACCCAGGGTATGCTTCTCCACACATGGGGTCTACAGGTGCCCAAGAGATGACTAAAGGCAGAACAAATCTTGCCCTTCACGTTGTGTCTTTTATTCCCTTAAAACTCGGCCCAAATCCCTTCTCAGCTCTACTCAGAGGCATGTTAATCATTTAGGGAGTGTCTGTCTAAAGGTTGGCAAAACAAAGGTAAGGAGCCCTGGTTCACCCCAGCCTGAGTCCCCAGCCTGACATTTCCCCTGGATGTGGTCAGCTCTGCTGTCACTCCAGGATGCCACAGACTGCGTGGCTCAGACAACACAGGTTTATTTCTCATGGTCTGGAGGCTGGAAGTCGAAGACCAGGGTGTACCATAGTTTTTCATCACTGTGACCAAAGTGCTTGGCCTAAAGAACTGCAAGGAGGGAAGGTTTATCATGGTTTCATTGCATGGTCCCTGGGCTCTGTGGCTTCTAATCCTGTAGCAAGGCCGGAACATCAGGGCAGAAGGACATGGTGTAGGAAAGCTGCTCACCTCATGGTGGCCAGGAAGCAGAGAGGAAGGAAAGAGTCAGGGAGGAAATAGACCCTTTGAGTTACACCTGCAGGGCCCTGATTTCTCCAGTTAGGCCCCTCCCTCTAACAGGCCGGTCCAGTCCGCTAGGAACTGAGTATACTAATCCATTAATTTGCACCACCATTGTTCCTAAAATTCATTCTTCAATTTTACAGAACATGAACTGGTCCCAGGTACCTTGTAGGTTGGGAGTTTCTTTCCCCTATCTCATGGTCACCTTGAATTCCAGCACAGCCTGCAAAGAGTGAGGCTCCCAAAGAGAAACAGTCACGAAGAACGAAGTGCTGGCTGGGCTCCCGCAGAACGGAGATAATCATCAACCAGGCTCTCTTCAGGCCACAGCAAGTCCCTAAGACCTGCCCACTTTGTTTGAACCAGCCAAGTTTCACACCGCTCTATCAGCCCTATGTGTCCCGCCCAACGGTCCCCTCCCCGGCTGCTCTCACTTTCTCCTAGGGGCAGGCTTGCCTTTGTTAGAGCTGTGCTTCTCTGCTTTCAGTTCCTCCAGCTCAAATTCCTCACCTTTGACTTTCTAATGGAAGCCTATTTCCTGTAAATGTGTTTGCCTTGGGTTTAATTTCATCATCTCTGAAACAAAGATTCAAGCCAGCCAGAGACATGTTCTCAGTGTGGAGCGGTGGAAATTTTAAAAAGTAGAAGGAAGTCAACCCAAGTAAGAAACACAAAGTCAGACCTTGCCTGGTCTTTGGGTGCTCACGGTCGCTCTGGACCGCCATCCTTTGCCCACGGGGGTGGGCGTCTGCGGAGGGGTACCTCACCACTGTCTCTGCGCTCCCAAGTCCCTCACTGCTGGGACCCCGGCGTGTCAATGCTTCCCGGACCGCCTTGTCTCTGAGAGCTCCCCAAGTGCTCCCCCCAACCTCGTGACCTCTGACCCCTCGCGTCAGAGCCGCACCCCACCGTTGGGCAGCGCGGCGCGCGTCCTCCGACTCCAGGGCTGCGCCATGAGACCTGGGCCCACGCTGCTCCTCCTGGGCCTGGGCCTGGGCCTGGGCCTGGGCTGCTTCCCTACGGCCTCCACCTCTCGTGGGCCGCCGGCCTGGCCATCAGGGGCCCTCGGGGGCACCCCGCGGCTCCGGCTGCACACCCGCCCCGCTCGTCCGGGCCTGCGGCCCCGCGTGGCCCCCAAGGATAACGTCCTCCCGAGGGACCGCGGCGAGTCCCGGTGTCGCGCGGCTCCGCCCCGCCCGGCCCACTCTGCGCTGCGCCCTGCCGCCAGCGGGTGTCCCCCGGGGCGCCGCGCCACCCCCTCCGACGGCAGAGCCTCTGAGGGCCTCTGTCTCACCGGCCTCTGTCGCCTCCAGCAGGTGAAGAGCGTACGCGGCAGGGCACAGGGCCCGGCGTGGCGGAGCAGGAAGGCAGAAACCCTCCTCGGGGACAGCGTCCGCGCACGACGCGCCCCGCAGCTGCTAGCCTGGGCGCGCCTGTCCACCCCACACGTCCCCGGGGCTTCTCTGGCTCCCGGCCTGAGCGTGTTTAATTTCACAGTGGCCCTCAGCACGCGGGGCCCCAAAGCTCTGAGGGTAAGAGAGTCAGATTCCATCTCCACATGAGCCTTTAGGGCCCCCCCCGAGGGCACACCTTGGAGATGCTGGCCTCACAGTTAATTTCACAGATGAGCTGATTCTGAGTGGAGCCTTGTCCTCGGACCCAGACGCAGACGCCCCGGGAGAGGGACTCCATTTCTCCTGGTACTGTACTACAAATGCAGGAAACTACATTGGCGATCAAGTAACAGGGGCAGACCAGGAAGTCTGTCACCCAGATCAGGCCAATCCGTGCTGGCCGTGGGCCTCTGGCCGGGTGCTGAGACTTTCACCAGAGACGCTTAGAGGGGACCATGTGTATTATTTCAGAATGGTGACACGGAAGGGTCACAAAGCAGTGTTTTCTGATAAAAGGGTCCATGTGCTTCGAGGACCAGCACCCACAGCACACATTACGTGTATTGAAAACTGTGGTCGCACGTTAGCTGTATCTCGCAGATTTTTCTTGTTTCTAAATTGCACAAGCTGTGGCCAGCGGGATGTCTACAGCTGGTCCCTCTTTTCCACATCGGGTGAGGAGGTGCCATTTGATTGGACCCAGCAAACCATAACAGGGAGAAACAGCACTTACCTATCTGTGAAAGCTTTTGCCTTCCAGAGTTTTTTGGAAGCTAAGTTTTGGGTTTCTGCCTATCTGAGGGGTTGGAGTGGTGTGACACTGGAATTCAGACATTCCTTTGTCATCAACCATGGCCCTCAAGTTGGGGAGTGCCGAGTGAGTCCAGGGGAAGGGACAGCAATGTTTACAAAGTTTGTTGTGCAGTGCCATCATTTTGAGGATAAGCACCACCCTCTTACATATAAAATAACAACTTCTGATTTGGGCAGCGCTGGTGACCTGGGTATGGTGAAAGAGAACATGCTGGGGACCATCCTTTATTGGGGGTCACGGGCCACAACACCCCCTTCCTTTCTCCCTGTTGGGTCCTCTGCGCATCATTACGCTTTGAAGATCTCTGCCCAGGTTTACGACTCCCTGGGAGCTTTTTCTCGGGTAACTCTCTCTGTCACTGTGTGGCCCCCTGCAGACATCAACTCTGCCAGGACCGTGTGGCAGCGACTCCTCAATTTCACCATGGGACCAACGTCCCTTCTGTCTACCCTGCTTGTCAGGCAGCACTGGTTACTTGCAGGTTGCTTAATGAATGTGGTAGCTTCCGTGTTGGGTAGTGTGAAAATGGAGCAAACTCTCAGCAATGGCAAAGCCCACCTCCGAGAACATCTGATCAATCAGTCCTTTGCGCTTCCTCTAAAAACTCTGGAGGAAGTGGGCCAGGTGGTGGCGGCTATTGCCACATTAACACAGGAAGACTCTGAAGTCACCCAACTTGCTCAGAAACGTGCCACAGTGAGGCTATGGCAAGCAAATGAAGCCCTGCAAACGTGCCGACAGAAAGACAAACACTTCAGCTCCGAGCAAATAGAAATGGTGAGCTCTGGAATACTGATGAGTTTGCCTAATCTGCTTAAATGGGCTACTTCTCATGAAGTTGTTGAAGATCCTTCCATTGTAGTGGAATCTCTGTCAGACACAATTTTGGCTCATAAAGTGCCAGGGAGTAAAGCCAGTGTGCTGAGGGTTCCTGGCCTCAACATGTACGTGGAGAAAGTTGCAAAGTGGGATGTTGCCCAGGCCTTCAGAAAAGACAAACACGGCCAAAACTGGTTCCATGCAATACTAAATGCAAGCAGGGTTCCTAGTCTGGCTGCAAATGCTCCAGTTTCTATGGTGATCTATGAGTTCACACGCGACCCATTTCCTTGGTTAGGTTACCCAGAAAGCATTTCGACCGAGGTGGATGGGTTCAGGATGACGGGGACCACCGATAATGGGAGTGTGGTAGAGATCATGCCTGACACGGTGGAAGTGTACCTCACCAGAAAATACTTGACCTGTGCAACTTTTAATCTCACAGTGGGACCTGACCGTGAGGTCACTGACTCCTCAGCGATGACAACAGGGGGCTTTAGCTTGGAGGTGGACAGCAGAGGAGTTAGGGAGGTGCTGGTCCACATTGTGACAGAAGTGACTGTGCTGTTGACAGTGTTGGTGTATGTGGGCTGTCATGTCACCCCCAACCACCTGGTGGCCACCTTCCTGGTGCCCCATGACACTCCTCCACTTGTCACCCAGAGTGGCCTGTTTGACCCAGCCTGTGCAGTCAGGGTGGCTCGAGTGTTCTGCCTGCCCCAGTCCCTGCTTCAGGTCATGGCTTGGCATAGCCACTCACCCAAGTACAACGTGTCTGTCATCCTGCAGGCCTCAAGCTTTGTCCTGGAGCCCACTGACAAGCTAGTGAGAATTTCTGTCTTCAGTGCCCGCTGCTTGGACATGTACAGGATCCAGAGAAAGTGGAGAGAAGACACTTGCATGCTGGGGGAGAAGACCACCTGGGACAAGGTGCACTGTACCTGCAGGGGTGGATGGAGGACCGGGCGGCAGCTGAGGATTCCAACTCACGTTCCCCTGCCTATGCACTATGTGATGGCCAAGGTTACCTCGATCCCTAACCCTGTTTATCTACAGTTGACAGTCACACCGGACTATCAGCACAACCCTGTGACCCTCCTAGCTGTGCTGTTCATTATGCTCGTCTACACAGTTCTGGCTTCCTGGGCCTTGCGCAGGAACGAGGTGGACCGACTTCTTCGGGACTGTGTGGTTCTCCTGCCTGATAATGATCCCTATGATAGCATGTGCTACTTGGTCACGGTCTTTACAGGAAGTCGCTGTGGGGCTGGAACCACGGCCAATGTCTTTGTCCAGCTTAGGGGCACAGAGGGCACCAGCGATGTGCATTGCTTAAGTGACCCGCACTTTAGAACTCTCTTCCGAGGAAGCATCAGCACTTTTCTGCTGACAACAAAAGGTGAATTAGGGGACATCCATTCCATTCGAGTGCGGCACAGCAATGAGGGCAAGGGGCCTAGCTGGTATTTGAGCCGAATCAAGGTGGAGAACCTGTTTAGCGGGTACATTTGGCTGTTCATGTGCCGAAAGTGGCTTTCTATTGACACCACTTTGGACAGAACATTTCATGTTTTGGGCCCAGATGAGCCTGTGACAAGGAAAGACTT
Organism: Dinomys branickii; assembly: GCA_004027595.1. Lineage (NCBI taxonomy): Eukaryota > Metazoa > Chordata > Mammalia > Rodentia > Dinomyidae > Dinomys > Dinomys branickii. The sequence goes on along the minus strand of PVLD010006011.1, from coordinate 48,153 downwards.
CTTCCTCATTGATTTGACTTACAAGCTCAGGACACAACATGTATGGTTCTCTGTTTTCTCTGGTTCTGTGACCAAGCCATTCAGTAGACTCCAAAGATTGTCCTGTTGCTTAGCAACATTGCTAAGTTCTCTTTGTTGTAATAGCATGTTCTTTAATCTGCATGGGCATGAACAGGCTGCATCAAGAGAGGGGTGCTACATCAGAACAATGATGATAGCACTTGAAAGTGTCTTAATCACCATCCCGGTGCAAGTGTTAATAACGTTTCTCTTTTCCCACTCCCAGAAGAAACCCCAAGTGGATCTAGATGAGCAAAAGCAGCCTCTTATGTTGGAAGACAGAGGATGCTGGGAGGAGCGCTTGTGCAAGTGGTATGCATATGAAGCCACCATGGGGTGCACCAGGGAAGCCTCAAAGCTCATTTTGAAGGTTTCATCTGGGTGGCCAAAGGCTTCTCTCCAGGTGGCCACTGAGACAGAGCACCAGCCTGAGAAAGCAGAGACCACTACAAATGTCAGTAACAGAAATGCAGAAGAGACTCAAGATGTCCCTTCTGGAGCACCCTTTTCCCAATAGGACCCTGAAGGCCATCAGACACAGCACTGCCTCGCTTTGTCTCGGTGGTGTGTTTACATAGCATGGTTCTTTGTGCTTGCCACATGTACCATATCCTCATTCTTTATCATATTTTATGGTCTGACTTACAAATATGACAAGTCAATAGAATGGCTCTTTGCATCGTTTTGCTCATTCTGTGAGTCAGTTTTTCTGGTGCAGCCACTTAAGATCATACTTGGGTCAGGCATCAGGACAAATAAGTCCAAGTACTGGAAAGACCTGGCGTGGTCAACTAAACATCAATATATGGAGATCAAGCTGCAGGGGATGATGATGCATCCAAATGAAGTGCAGACGCTCCGGGAGTACATCGACCACCTGCGTGGCTCGAGGATGTATCAGCCTCTCACGGAAGATGAAATTAGGATATTCAGAAGGAAGAGGAGGATCAGGAGAAGAGCTGTGTTGTTCCTAAGCTATATCGTGACCCACTGCATCTTCCTGGCCCTTCTGTTGCTCCTCATTGTCATCCTGCGCCACACTGACAGCTTCTACTACAACCAGTTCATCCTCAACCACTTCTCCACTGACCTCGCCACTGTAACGAAGCTAGAAGACATCTACAAGTGGCTTGACCTCGTGCTGCTGCCTCTGTTCCACAATGACCGGAACCCAACCTTCCTTCCTGACAGCTCCTCCAAGATCTTGGGGCTTCCATGCATGAGACAAGTGAGAGCAAAGCCTACTGGGAAAACGTGTCCACTTGCTAAAAGTTTCATGAAGGGCAGCATGGCAGGAGAAATTCACTGTCATCCCGAGTATGGTGCTGACCCAGAGGACACAAGAAACTACTCTAAGTTCTGGGGTGAAGTTGATAAGCAGGCTATGGACAAGAACACTGATGGGTTCACTTACAAACCTCAGGGAAAGACATGGGTGTATTATTCCCATGGACTGTTAAAGACCTACGGATCCGGAGGGTATGTATTCTATTTTTTCCCAGAACAGCAGCAGCTTAATTCCACATTGAGGCTCAGAGAGCTGCAAGAAAGCAACTGGCTTGATCAGAAGACATGGGCTGTGATTGTGGAACTAACCACCTTCACTCCGGATATCAGTCTGTTCTGCAGCATTTCTGTCATATTTGAGGCTTCTCAGCTAGGAGTTGTCAATGCCAGCATCTCCTCACACTCCTTCTCACTTGCGGAGCTCCACAGCGAGTCATCAGAAGAAATCTACCTGTATGTGGCCATTCTCATTTTCTTCTTGGCCTACGTTGTTGATGAGAGCTACATCATCATGCAAGAGCGAGCCTCGTACTTGAAAAGCATGTACAACCTGCTCAACTTCACTTTAAAATGTATATTTACTGTGTTGGTCATACTCTTCTTTAGGAAGTATTTCTTGGCTGCTAGCATGATCCAGTTTTACTTGTCCAGCCCTCATGACTTCATTCCCTTCCACGCAGTTTCCCAAGTAGATCATGCCATGAAGATAATTCTGGCTTTCCTATTATTTCTGACCATCTTGAAGACCCTCAGGTACTCCAGATTCTTCTATGACGTGCGTCTGGCCCAGAGGGTCATCCAGGCTGCCCTTCCTGGGATCTGTCACATGGCTATTGTGGTGTCTGTGTACTTCTTTGTGTACATGACCTTTGGTTACCTGGTATTTGGCCAACATGAGTGGAGCTACAGCAACTTAATTCACGCTACTCAGACAATATTCTCCTATTGCGTCTCAGCTTTTCAGAACACTGATTTTTCCAGTAACAGGGCTCTTGGGGGCCTGTTCCTCTCCTCTTTCCTGCTGGTGATGGTGTGCCTCTTGATCAACTTGTTTCAGGCCATGATCTTGTCTGCTTACGAGGACATGAAGCAGCCCGTGTATGAAGAACCATCAGATGAGGTGGAAGTCATGTCCTACCTGTATCACAAGCTAAGGAGGGTCTTTAGCTTTCTGACCTCTGACCCTAGAGCCAGAGATGAGCCTGAGTTCTTCATCGACATGCTGTATGGGCAGCCAGAGAAGAATAGCTGCCGGCACCTGGGACTAAAGACCCGAAATATTAATGGGAAGAAAATAGTGTATCTTGTTGTTTGATCAGTGGTGAATTCAAGAACCACACACCAGAGTCTCCTTGAATGCACCGGTGCAGGATTAGGGGGTTTAGGCACGGTCTGTGGCTCAGTCATGTCTCCTACATGGCGCACTGTCGTGTTGGAAGCACCCCCACTCTGGCTCTGCTCCTGAGTGCAGGAAGCAGGCACAGAGTGCTCAGGGAGAGAGGAGGATCACAGTGTGGGGTTCCTGGACTGACTTCCTTCTAGATGGGAATGGGTGACTCCGGTTGCAGCAGCAGCCTCACTCCTTAGCAGCATGCAGCAGTGTAGAGGGGTTAGAATGGTTGGTTCTGAGGGGAGGAGCTAAGCAGGTGCCAGCTTGGCTTGGCTGATAGCCTCAGCCTCCCTGAATGCCCTTCCCCTTTGTGAGCCAGTGCTGGGGAGCCTCCCCTCCCCCATGCTTGGTGGGCCAGTGCCAGGGACCCCTGTGGGGAGCACCAGGACTTGCTCTTGAGCTTGGAACGCAGGGGTCAGAAGTCTTTACTTCCCACTACTCTTTGAGGCTCCTGAAGTTCAAGTAAACTTTTGTAACATATCTGAGTAAGAGACCTGCTTTTATTAATGAAGAGGTGTGGATGGGTTCTCACTGATCTATAGTGCATGTTGTACTTGCTGAATGTAGCAGTGTATGCACCCAGGATTTGGGCATTTGGTTGTTGTGTAGGTTACTTTTTTCTCATTTGCTGAGACAAAATACCCAACACCCAAAATAAGGAAGGAAAGGTTTATTCAGCTCACAGTTTGAGGAGGTTTCAGTCCATAATCAACTGGCTCCAAGGCAGGGTGGCCTGGCACAGGGGCAACTGTTCAAGGTGGCAAAAGACAGCAAATGCAACAAGAGCAAAAAGGGTAGGGGAGAGCAAGCCCCCCCCCTTATCTTGTACCTGGCTATCTGCCCACACCATCTGCTTGCCCTCCTCTTCTGCAAGCTGGAGATGATTACAAAGTGAGGCCCCTGGCCCCCTGCTGAGTCACTTAGTTAAGCCTCTAAACTTCTCCAAGTTGACACAATGTATCAACTGCTACAATCCACCTTTTGTCAACTTGGCAACAGACACATTTCTTTAAACTGGTTTCCAGATACAAAGACACACTTATTATCATTCCACAACTTGAACATTTTAACACAGGTTTAACAGTCATTAAGAGCCAGTATTAGGTCTATGAACATTATATTACATAAGGACCTGGGCCCCCAAAGACTCATGCACGTTCCTTTATGCAAAAAACATTTAGTTTGGTCTGCAAGAGTTGCCAAAGTCCTAACAGTTTCAGCATTGCTGAAAAGTCCAAGTCTCCTCTGAGATGTAAGTCAGACTCTTAGCCACAAGCCCCTGTACAAATGAAAACAAAGTTAAACACTTCCAATATTCAATGGCACAAGATGAATATTTTTCAATCCAAAAGTTACCAATGGCAATACAAAGGAATGGGACCAGAACAAGTCCACAATCCAGCAGGCAGCAGGACAAATATCGGAGGCAATCTGTGGCAAGTTGTGAATTCCAAAGGGCTTGCCTGATTTCACCCCTACAGCACTTCTGGTGGTTGTGTGTTCACAGCTTCTCTCTTCCACCCGCTTTGCTCCCTCATGGCAGCTTTCCTCAGACAATCCACATTCCTGGCTTTTCCAAACTTCTGGCATCTCCACTGCACCTTCGGCTTCACCCTCACAGCTTCACACACTGCCCTCTCAGGGGCACACTGCCTGGCCACCCAGGCCTTGTGAAATCAAGGTGGGAGCCTTTTAAAGCCCATAACTCTTGCATTCTGCATGTACCTAAAGCCAGCACCATGTGGATGTTGCCAAGGTCTGCTGCCAGCTGGAGCAGTTGCCAGGCTTTCCTTTCTCGTGGCTGCAGGGGTTGAGTGCCCGAATCACTAGGCATTGTGAATACAGTCTTGAAGAACAAATTTTCTGTGCTGCTGCCATTCTGGAATATAGCGCTCTGTGGCTTTCTCCTCAAAGCAACGTCTTTCACTTTTGCAGTTTTGAGGTTGCAAAGGGTAGAGACTTCTGCTGCTTTTGATGCCCCCAGGCCATCTTTTCTAGTCTCCTGCTCCTTCTCAGCAATGCACATCTCCTCAACTCTGTCTTTTTTTTTTTTTTTTTTTTTTGCAGTACTGGGGATTGAACTCAGGACCCTGCGCTTGCTAGGCAGGTGCTTATTCCACTGAGCTATATCCCCAGCCCCTCTCAGCTCTGTCTTTGCAGTCCCCAGCTGTACTGGAGCTTCCTTTCTGGCCAAACTCACATTTTAAATCATCTTGCTGGGCTCTCTGCTCTTGATTCTCAACACAGATCTGGCTAAAAGCCCCCAACAGCAGCCATGCCCCCACCTCACTGTTAGACTGCCTTGAAATTTCTTTTTTTTTTTTTTTCCAGGACCGGGGATCAAACTCAGGGCCCTAGTGCTCAGCGGCAAGCACTTAGCCCACTGAGCTGTACCTCCAGCCCTGCCTTGAAATTTCTTCTGCCAGATTAGTGCCACCACCTTTAATCCCAGGTCTCAGGCAAAGTCTCGACATAGCACACATCATCTGGAGTCCAACAACCAATGTGGTCCTTTTTCCCAGCAGAAACCTCCTAAGCCTTGTCTTCTGAGCTCTGACCAGAATCTCCCATACAGAACAACGTAAGGCTTTCCAGCTCTGCTCTTTTAGGTGACATTGCCAAGCCTTTCTAATCTCTTCCTACAAGCCATTCCCAAAGGCTCTTGAACCACACGGTCACATATAGCCACAGCAATGACCCCATTCTCAGTACCAAATTCTGTGTAGGTTACTTTTTTCTCATTTGTTGAGCCAAAATACCCAACACCCCAAATTAAGGAAGGAAAGGTTTGTGGAGGTTTCAGTCCATCATCAGCTGGCTCTAAGGCAGGGCGGCATGGCACAGGGGCAACTGCTCAAGGTGGCAGCAGACAGCAAAGCAACAAGAGCAAAAAGGAGGGAGAGCAAGCCTCTTTTCCCCCTTATATTGTACGCTGACCATGTGCCCACACTGTCTCCTTGCCTTCCTCTTCCACAAGTTCAGGATTAGGAAGTGAGGACCCTAGCCCTCTGCTGAGCCATTTAGTTAAGATTCTAAACTCAATTCTCAAGTCAACACAATGTATCAACCATTAGTTGTTCATGGCCTGGTGGATTATTTAGAAATAAGAAAAATGTGGTTCGCTGATTGAGAGCAACAAGGGCTAACAGCTGTTGTAGTTTCACTCAGAAGTATATTCATTTATGTAGATGACACTTTATGTTCTATCAGAATTAAATGTGAAACTTCTTCTGTGAAACTAAAGGAACTTCAGCATCAGGTGCAATCCCTGCAGAGAAGACAAGATGGGTGACTTGCCAAGGCCAGCACAGCGAGTGTTGAGGGCAGCACTGCATGTTCTTACTTTCCTGGCAGGGAGGTCAAGGGGAGGTTGGGTTTCTGGTGGCCTACTGTCCTTCCCAGAGCTCACGTTCCTTAGGCCTTTCTTAGCCACCTGACATCTGAGCAGACTGAGAAGGTGGAAATATGGGCCCAAAGGATTGCTCTTTACTGATAGTGGCCAGCTGCATCCTGGTCAGATGCCCTCGGCCACTGAACCACAGGGTGCACGGTTTAAGCTCTGGCTGTGGGTGGCGCTGGCCTTGCAGGGGTTGAAGATGACTGGTGAAGATGACTGGCAGGCGAGGCCCAGACACACACACTCTGCACGGTACACTGGGCACGCTCCCAATTTTAGCAATCAGCAATAAGACTGTTAATCAGCCTCAGACTCAGAATTGAACCATGAACCTCAATATCACATTTAAACATTGGTAAGAAGGTATATATGAAAGATTACCATGATCACAGAAAATATTACAACACGTTTCTCAGGTTATCATTACAGTATTTTGCCATTAGCACTTTCTTACGGTGTTTAGTGTTTACATTTTTGAGTACTGAGGGGTTTTTTTTGAGATTTTTTAAAACCTGAAAATTGCAGTAGGCTGCTCCTCATTTTTTTGTTCAAGTCTTTCAACAGCGATTACACTTTGACCTCTAACAGGCGGAAAACAGTCTCAGAAATTAGGTCCAGGATTACTCACACACGAATCTTCAGATACCAGCAAATGTGTCTCATCTTGGTTTTATCATCACTACCATTTTCGGCAGCTTTCCATTGCTGTGACAAGACACCTGAGAGAAAAAGCCTAAAGGGGAAAATGTTTCTTGTGGCTCAATGGTAGACTGAGACAGCTTCCGAGGTCTCAGCCCATGGCTGTCGGCTCACTTCACGGCAGATAGAAGGCTCGAGGGACACAGGTAGAAGGGAGCAGGGACAAAGTACACCCTCGCCTTGCAGGCCATGCCCCATGGACCCCTTCCACCTATGAGGTCACATCACATTCTGACAGCCCATCCAATTATGGGTTAATCCACCAAAGAAACCAGAGCCCTTCTCAATGACTCACCCAAGCCCTCTCTGAACACACAGCACCAGGGACCAGGGCTTTTTCTAATGTATGAGCCTTTTGTGGACATTCCAGATCAAAACCCTAACAAAGCATTGCACCTCCACATCCTTTCAGTGCTCTGTCATATGTTATTTCTTTTGGCAAACCATTGTCTAAAATTTTAGGGAAATATTTTCAGTCCTTGGAGTTGGATTTTCGATAAACTTTTTCTAGTAAATGTGGACATCTTGGGGTTTTTTGGTTTGTTTTGTCACAACAATCCTCCTGCCTCAGCCTCCTGGGTGCTGCCTGCACCACCATGCCTGGCTTGACATGTCGGTTTCCAAATGTAACTTTTGTTCCACCATAGGCCATGATTTTCTTTCAATATTATATCATGTAGCTCTTACAGCATATGGATAATTTTTGTAAAGTCTGTTTTAGCTTTCCTGGCATTACCATCATGTATCTGATTGGTTCTATGTCAAAGTTGAAATACTTAATCAAAATATTCCACCTTGGGGCAGAACCAGAAAACAGAACTAAAATGTAATCTTTGAATTTAATGTGTAATTTTTGAACAGAAGAATGTAATTGCTGTACAGTTGAAGTCATATCTACATTGCTAAATTGAGTGCTGCTAGTTCTGTTTGCTAAATTGTTTGTCTTACTTCCCAGTTGCCCAAAGTCCCAGACTACAATCTAATGCAACAGGGCAACATTCCTTTGAATGTGGCTTATCAAATTAAGGGTAAATTCTGGTCTACAAGGAACAGTCGCAGCATCTCTTGGCAATGACAGTGCACATCCCGCCCGGGCCTGGGTGCAGAGGACCCCACTACAAGAGAACGTCCAAGGCGGGTGGGAGGACAGCGGGAGGACTGTGGGCTGCAGCTCTGGGCAGGTCTCCTCTCTCACAGAACTAAACTCTTACTTCACTGGGGAAAGGACAGCAAGCACCATCTTCCTCGAGGCGGAGGGAAGGACCTCTGTAGGGAAGAGCGTCTCCGGCCGCTGGGCGTGGAGCGCACAGGCCCCGGCCCGCAGGGCTCTGAATCTGGGACCCTTACCCACTGGAAGGCCCGAGGGCGGGACGGGTATTGTGAGTGGGAACAGCATCCGAGTCCCCAGGGGCCGGGGAAACGACCGAAGCTGGCGTGGCTGGTGGGGTGCAGACGCGAGAAGCCCGGGAGGTTGAAGAGGGCGAGGCGCAGAAGAGCAGAGGCGCCGCAGGCCACGCAGCCACGTCCTGAGGTCACACAGCTGGGCAAAGGTGGCAGGGAGCTGGGTCGCTCTGCACCTGATGGATGCCGCTATGCAGGAGACAGCAGCGCGCGCTAACATCGCATCCCCGTCCCGGCCCCACCTCGCCACCCGCAGGCCCCGCGCCAGAGACTCCGGCTCTGCGGGACGCGGTGGAGAGCCCAGGAAGAATCCGAGCGCACAGCGCTGTCCGCAGGCGACGCTTCAGGGCCGGAGGCTCTCCTCTAGAACCTCAGCCTCTAAGAACACTCTGCCGAGCAACCGGAAGGACGCCTCACAAGCGGAAGGCACCGGAGATCCCACCCCCCCGCACGCGCCCCTGCGTGCGCTCTGGGCGGGGCCGCGCACGCGCTGTGGGCCGCAGAGCAGCGGGGTGGTGAGTGCTCGCGGAGGGCTAGCATTATTCCCTGTCTTACTTTCAGGAGGAAAGGTCGAAGGTTTGGCTGGCTGGGGGGCCCGGCGCTAGAGTGGAGCCCTGGTGAGCCCGAGACCCTCAGTGAGGGGAGCAGTGAGGGCGAGAGACGGTCGGAGGGGTTGTCCCGGGATTGTCCCCGCTCTGTCTCCCGCTGCGAGCGCCGCGCCCTCCACTTAAGATGCGGACCACGCAACCCCAACTAGAATGACTTTCTAAAGGTCATTGGGAGCACGCCTGTAATCGCATCGCTCTGGGAGGCCGAGGCTGGAGGATCGCAAATTCAAGCCCAACCGCGGCAGTTTACCGACTTAGCTGCACGCTGTCTCGAAATAAAAAATAAAAAAATAAAAAATAAAAAACGGGATGCGGATGTAATTTGGAAGACCCTGGGTTCACTTCCCAGTATCGAATGGAAAAAAAGCCACTGGGAACCCGTGCCTTAGAGGTTTGCATCTCGGCTGTCTAGTTCCCGAGCTCATGCTATTGGTCGTACAGCACTCTGTCAAGTCTGGAGCAGGAGACCCGACTGAGGGCCAGGGTTGGATGATGGGGTTGTGTAGAATAAGAACTTCGAAAGACGAGTTGAAAGCGTGCGGGGAGAGCCAAAACTCCATAATCCATGAGACAACTTTTCTTGACCCCCACCAGGCAGTGCCAATCAGGGGCACCACTTAGCCGGACATCTGAGACAAAGGAGGGCCTTGGAGACCCAACAGAGGACATGGGGCGGTGTCACCCGGGCCAATAGACTGAGCACCATATGTGCAACACACGGACAAGGTGAGGTCGCAGAACCCCTGGGAACAGGAGACTTTGTGCCCACCCTGACTTCACCAGTGTTTGCTGAGTGCTACAGGGAAAGAAGAAGGATCAAGGCCAGCCTGGGCTACATAGTTTCAGGTCTGCCTGAACTACATAGTGAGACCCTGACTCAAAAAAGGTACATAGGTTGATTTGCCACAGCTAAGAAAAAAAAAAATCGGTGAACATAGGTTGATAGAAATTACCCAAACTGAAACAAAGAAAGGAAAGAGTGACTGCCAGGCATGGTGGTGCATGCTTGTACTAAGGAGGCTGAGGCAGGAGATTGCTATGAGTTCAAGGCCAGTGTGCACTACATAGCAAGACCCTGTATCAAAAAAAAAAGTGTGAAAACCTCAGAATGGAGCATCCAAGAACTGTGGGCAGCATGATATGGCCTAACAGCAATTTGCAGTTGGAATTTCTGCAGAAAGATAAAAATGGGGCAGAAGAAGTAGTCAGATTTTCTAAAAATAATGAGCAATATCAAATCACAGATTAAGGAATTTGCCTAAAGAAACATCATCAGCACAAATAACTACTACAAAGGTTTTTTTTTTTTTTTTTTTGGAATTGAACTCATGACCTCAGGCTTGCCAGGCAAGTGCTTATGCCGCTGAGCTATACCCCCAGCGGAACAAATAACTTTAAAAAAAAAAATCCCCATAGAAATATATTCAAAACCAGAGATAAAAGTCTTGACTACAGCCAGAGAGAAACCTGAGACCCCGGATGAGGGGAAGGCTTCTGGGTGGAAGGGACAGAAGGAACAGCAGGGCAAAGGCCAGGTGGTGGGGGTACATGGGCTGCAGGATGGGAAGTGGCCCTCGGAGCTGTGGCCTGGGTGGGGATGGGACACCAAGTTAGGTGGGGCTCACATGCCAAAGGAGGGAGTTCCCTGTGTAGTCAGTCACAAAGCCACTTTGCTGTGGTATGGGAGTGCTGGGCACAGTTTGCCAAGCTTTCTCTGCATTGTTTGAATTGACTGTGGTCTCCCCTCGCGCCCTGGTTGTTTAGGCACTGGCACAGATTGTATTCATTGCTTGGCAAATGGTAAACCAGCCTTGTGTTTCCAGAACCAATCTGTTTGTTCACGGTCCATGAGGCCTCATATGTATGGTACATGACCAAATCCAGCAGGCTGCTGTTCTGTTAGGATTTGTGTATTTATGCCCACGAGAATATGGGTCTGTGGATTCCCTGGTAGCCCTGCTTAGTTCATCATCTTGGGTAACCCTGGGGGCGCCGTGTCTGTGCGCTCCTGACTTCCTACCCCTGGGGGAAGTGGTCCTTAGTTCCTTAGTTTCTGGAAGTCTGTATAGGAGTCTTCCTGCTGAAGTGCTTGGAAGAATGTGCCAGTGAAGCCATAATATGTCATTTAAAACAAAAAAAGTTCTTTTATTTTATTTCTGGGAGAAGTTTTAATTATTAATTTAATTTTCTTAGTAGATACAGGGTTATCCAGGTTCCTGTTTCTTGCGTTACTTGATTTGTTTGTTTTTTGTGACAAGGTCTTACTATCTAGTCCAGGCTGGTCTTGAACTCACTTTGTAGCCCAGGCTGGCCTTAAACTCACAGGGATCCTCCTGTTTCAACCTCCTGATAGCTGGGATTACAGGCATGTGCCACCATGTCCTGTACTTTTAATAATTGGTATTTTTGTCAAGAAATCTGTCCCTCTGATCTAATTGGTCAAAAATTTTCAGTTGAAAGTTGTTCATAGCCTTCCTTTATTATCCACTTAATGTCTAGTCTTAGTGGTGGTCTCATCTCTGAGATTAGTCATTGGTATCTTCGTGTTTTTCTTGGTCAACCTAACTAAAGGTCACTTTGACTGAACTTTTGGAATAAGCAACTTTGGTTTCATTGGTTTTATTTTGTTTGTATTTTTTCTATTTTTATTATATTCTTTTTCTACATATGTTAGGTATAATTTATCTTTTTCTAGTTTCTTGAGAAATCGTCACTTACATGATTTTTCAGTATTGGGGATTGAACCTAGGGCCTTTGCATTGAGCCCTTTTTTTTTTTTTTTTTTTTTTTTTTGTTAAATTAGGAAGCAGGGTCTTGGTAAATTGCCCTGGATGGGCTCAAACTTGGATCCTCCTGCCTTAGCTCTCCAGAGTGTTGGGATTGTAGTAGGCCTGCACAACCATACCTGGACACTTGATTTAAACATTCTTTTCTAATGTAAACATTTAATGCTATGACCTTCCCTCTAAGTATGGCTTAAACTACATTCTACGTATTTTTGTTTCTTCAATCTATTTTTAATTTCTACTTTAAACTACGGTTTCTTTAGAAGCGGTTTTTAAATTTCCAAATATTGTGAGATTTTTCGATTGTCGTTCTGTTACTGATTTCTATTTGGGGGTTAGAGAGTAAGCTGTGTGACTTAGGCGTCTCAAGCTTGAGGGCCACGGCCTGCGTGAGGCCAGCGCGCTTCGGTCCGCCGGTGAGGCCCTGGTGTTCTGAGGCTGCACAGCAGCGCAGGGCGGGGAGCTTTTCGGGTGGGCGGCTTTGCTTCCGAAGGTGACACCGTCTCTGGTCGTGTAGATGGCGTCTGAGGCCGAGCGCCGTCCCCTGCGAGTGTTTGAGTGCCAGCTCTGTGGCCTGACTGCGCCCTACAGCTACGTGGGCCAGAAGCCCCCCAACACCCAGTCTGTCGTGTGAGTAGCCCGGGCTCTGGGTGCCAGAAGCTGACTCAGGGAGGCCGGGCCGGGCGGGGCTCAGAGCTGCAGGCCCTGCCCCACCTAGGCCGCGCCCTCTGAGGACCCCGCCCACCCAGGTCCAGCCCCTCCCTGCGGGCGGCCCTCCTGGGATGCCTAAGGCCAGGCTGGAGCATGGTGGCTGTGTGCCTTGGTGCTATCCCGTTGGTGGCACTTGCTGGGCAGGATGCCTGTCTCGCTCACTGTCCCTGCGCTGGTGGGAACCAGCACGGGGACTGACTTCAAATATGCAGGTGGCTCTGGGCTTGCTTCTTGACTGCCAGCCGGTCCTTCATCAGGGGCCACATGGGGAGGGCCAACCAGGTTGTCCTTGCATGGGCCACCGTGTCGGGGTCCAGGAGCTTCCTCTGGCCTGGGTCTGCTGGTGACCCTGAGGCCCTGTTCTGACACACAGCCTCCAGGGCTGTGAGGGTGGGGACGGTGCCCAGTCTCTCTGTGTGACTTTGTGCCCACTCCGTGAGTCAGCTCAGGCCGTGGTCACGAGGGGTGGGGGGGGTGAGGGGCAGCCCCTGTGGCTGAACACCCCTCTCAACCAATCTGAGGTTCTGATGGCTGGCAGTGTCAGGCTACATCTGTCACTGAGCCGTGGCCCCTATCTCTACAGCCTCTTAGAGGAGAGCTACGTCATGAAGGACCCCTTCTCGCCAGACAGGGACAGGTTCCTGGTCCTCGGCGCACAGTGCAGTGTGTGCAGCAGGCTGGTGTGCGTGGGCCCGGTGGGTAAGCAGGGTTGGCCGCTGCCCTGGAGGTGGGGACCTGGCCTTCCCAGCTTCAGGGGGGAGGGGGTGCGGGTCCTCAGAGGGCAGGGTCCACAGAACAGAGGACAGGGTCCTCTGAGGGCTGGCTGGAGGGGCTCCCCACATGGTCCTAGAGCCTCAGAGTGCCAGGCACCTTGCAACATACATCTGCTCAGGCACACCACGGCAGTCGCAGCTCTCACCATCATGTTTATGTCCCAGCCCATAAGTAGGAAGGGAGGGGCTGGGGATATAGCTCAGTGGAATAAGCGCTTGCCTAGCAAGCGCAGGGTCCTGAGTTCGATCCCTAGTACCGCAAAAAAAAAAAAAAAAAAAAAGATCAAGACCATAAGTAGGAAGGGAGAAGGGAGTAAATACTTGCCCCTTCCTTTGAAGGGAGTGACCAGGCAGTGGCACACACAGCTGCTGGTGAGAGCCCTAACTAGGCTGTCATGAGCTTGGTGTTGCATGTGGGGTGGGTGGTTGGGGGCTCACAGTTCCAGTGCTAGCACCCTGGGACAAATGGACACGAGGGGTCAGCAGGGCTGTCCCTGCCTTTGGTGCCCTGCTGCTCCCAGCACCCTGGGGCCCAGGTTGTGGTCCCTGCTGTGATGCAGGAACAGGAGCACTCTAGGAGGCTTGGCTTTGGGCATGGCCTGTGGCACCACTGTCCCCATCATTTTGCCGGCCCACAGTCTCTGTCCTATCGGCTGTTCCCACTGGGGCTCTTCCCAGACATCATGCCAGCCCCTTGGCCCACTAGGGGCCCTGGGCAGGCCTTGTGGGTGGTGGGAGGGTTCTGCAGGGCGAATCCCCCTTTCTCCTTCCAGGAGTGCAGTCTCTTCTACTCCAAGAGGTTCTGTCTGCCCTGTGTCCGGAAGAACCTTGGCGCCTTCCCTGTGGAGATCCGGCAGGACCTGGAGAAGAAGAAGGGCCCCCCTACCACGGGGCCCTTGGGCCGGGCCTGTCCTGGGACCTGAGTGCAGAGTCCACGCAGAGCCCACTGTGGTGCCCGCCTTGTACCTAGGAGCAGATCCGTGGCTGAGCAGGCAGGGCGCCCCAGGAGTGGCCGGCCAGGGGCAGCGCTGCGGCCTGGGCACCTCCTGGGTAAACCAGGCACCGGGGTGACCATGGGTGCATGCGCACGCGAGGCAGGCGCAGATGCAGGGCAAGGCCCACGGGGTTGGCCTGCGAGGAAATTGGTGCCAGCAGTCACCTTGGTAGGGGTGGGGAGGGGTTCACGTCACACCCTTGGGAGACCACACCAGTGGTCCCAGAAGGCTTCACACCCTTGAAATCCTGACTGTGCTAATCTTGAACTCAGAGACCTGGCTCATGTTCTGAGAAGCAATCCTTTCACTTAGCACTTGGAGACCCATGGTCCCTGCAGGCCCTTTGGGTGAGCCGGGGTGGGGGAAGTTCCCTGCAAGCAGCCTGGGTGGGAATATCCCCATGGTGGCTATGACAGTCCCATAGTCAGTCCAGCTCAGGGCCAGCTCTCTTCTGTGTCCTTGAGTCAGGAGCGCATAGGCCTCTTTAGCTTGTAGTCTCCCTCACCCTCTTGGACATAGCCTCGCAGCTGGCCCGTGTCCCTGTGGCTCTGCCTGCGCAGTGGCGTCCATGGGGTCTATGGGGAGCTGTGTGTCTGTGCAGCATGTGCTGAGTAGGAGTTACTGTCACACTTCACGATCATGGTGCGGTCACTGTCCTGTCTGATGAAAATGGATAAAGAGCTTTTTCTTGCAAGTGTGTGCCCTGGGTTTATTTATAAATGCCTACTTCCCCCCCCCACTCTTTTTTCCATCATGCACATCCAGAAATTCTCACATCACTCATAATGCACCAGATAATTTTAAAAAATAGTTTAATTTTTAAAACCAATTAAGGCAAAACTGTACCCTGAAATTAATTCTTTACATTCACCAGTCTTAACAGTAGGACATTCCAAACATACAAATTCAGGATAGAAATCAATACATATGGTCAGTTCAGTCTCCTAACAGGGAGATAAAGATGACCCAAGATTTTTTTAAAAATTAAGGTTATGTTACAGCCATTTTGTAATTGTTTGGAACCGATCCGTTAATGTTACCAGAGAAATTACATTTGCCGTCCTGTGTGCATCCTGGATTCCTGAGGACCTGGACAGCCCTGTCTCCCGGAGGCTGTCAGGTTGGAGAGGATGCTGGTGCCTGCCCCTCCAGTCCTAGCTGGAACTGCCCCACATGCTGAGGGAACCAGGAGCTCCAGCTCCTTGGGACTGAGCATAAGGCACCTAAGAGCAGTACCCTGGCACACAGCAGGGGCCCAGTGCAGTCCTGCTTTGGAAATGTGCGCCTTCTCGTGCACATCCACGAAACCCTCTCCTAGGGTTCAGTGCCATGGCACAGTGGTTCCCAGAGGATGTCACGAAGACCACAAGGCACCAAAAGGGAATCTAGCCAAGGCACTGAAAGTGGGTCACTCATGGGCCCTGCAGTGTGTGCCCTGTGCTTTGGGCTGGGCTGTTGGGGCTGCCAGAGAACCAGTGGCTGCAAATGCTTTCCACCAGAACATTTCTTATTGCCAAAGTTCTTTGGTGATAATGCACAGGTCGTGATTCCCTGAAGAACAGACACTGTGAACAAAACAGGACTAGCTAGTGGTGTGATTAAAACACTGGTGTGAAGTCTGTGACCGCCAGCCTGGGGTTGAAGAAGGCCTCCTTGGTGGAAATGAATAAAGACACACAGGTTCTGCATCTAAAATATGGTGGAGGGGGCAGATTGACACAAGCGGAGAAGTTCTGCATGGCTCAGGAGAAATGAACAGTTTTGGGGTCCTGTGTGTCCACATGCACATGGGATTCCATTGTTTGAGCTCAGCTTCCTGTTTCCGGTAGGTCCAAGAGCCAGGCTTCAAGCACAATGAACAGTGACTTGTAAATACACTCACATTTAGCTATGACTGCATATTAGTCAGCTACTTGTGTTAGGGTGGTTTTGAAAGACTCAAATCACAGTATTAAAGGTACAGCTATTCACTGAATTATATTTGCTACACAGCACAGACAAGTGGCAAGAGGAGTGATACTGTGATCTTACACAAAGGGCACTGTGTGGCGTGTGTCCATTGTGAGGTACATTTTGTTTAGGCCTGAGACGGAACCGACTGTGCTTTACAATAGGGAGTTTTCCAAAAGTCATTGATTTACCAGGAAAGAATCAGTCATGCATAGATTCTCAGGGCCTGCAGCCCAGCCTCACTGAACTTGGGCAGAGACCGGGGAGGGAGCACCCCCTCCCTTGGAGCTGCCAAGAGCACCTACTGCAGGCCAGGCACCTCGGAGGCCCACGTGCCCCCCAGATTTTGCTGGGAGGTGCAGCTCCTGCTAAGGCTTGCTGTGTGCGCCATCAGCGAACTCGATGAAGGAATATTTGATGCTGGGTAGGGGCAAACAGAAGGCCAGAGGAAGCGGCCAGTATATTCTCTTCTCTAGAGAAGAGCTTGGAGGATTTTCATTTCTGACTCAAACAGGAACTTTTTCATATTTTTTTAGCAAACAATAGGTCTAACAGCCAGGGGCCCTTAAAGTACTTAGCTTTGTTGGTTGGTTCTTCGGGACCAACACCCAATAGACCCAGTGGGTCTGTTCTGGACAGATGGGGCCGAGCACCCAGGGCCTGGTTAGCTGGTCCCTCCTCCCGCAATAAGGGGATGCTCTTGTAGGGGACAGAAGCAGCCGATGCTGTTTCTCATGTCTCCTGAAATCCCAAGAAGTCATGAAATCCTGAGAAGCCAGGCTCACCAGACAGCTGCGAGCTCTGTGAAGCCACCCTCGGGCACTGGGGTGCAACAGGCAGGGTCTGGGTATACTTCTCCCCCTTTCTGTGGGGCGCACATCCTGCGCCCACCCGCTGAAACAGAGTTTAAGAGCCTGCTGATCCCACCCAAGGGGCATGATGGAAACCACTGTGTAGTTACTTAAACCATAGCCAGAGAAAGGCCCATTGCCTATTATTTTTAAACAAAACTTCCAATTTCATATTTTAGTATGATCGTGGGTTTTAAGGAGATATCATGGTCCCGTTCTGCGTCTGGCAAAGTTATTGCCCTGGTTGTTAATGGTTTTGCTGACGGGGCTGACAACCATTTTCCTGAGTCCCATTGAATTGGTGCCTAAACATTTATGTAGACATCCCAGCACATCCTCCACGGGAGCTCACGCTCAGGTCTCTACAGGCAGCGGCCTTTCAGCCCAGGGAAGGCCGCCTGGGACGCGGTGGCAATGACAGGCTCCCGTGTAAGAGCAGCCCCCCTCAGTTGCACCAGCACAGCCGAAACAGCTGAACAGGGCTGATTCGTCTCCACGTTCATCCCCTCAGCTTGTTGGAGCCCAGATCCTCAGCGCTTCCCGATGCAGGTGTTTGTGGGCCTTCATTTCCGGAAGGATGCCTGGTAGCCTCCACCTCCTCGGTCCACAGAAAGGCATACAGGCAGCCTCAGTCCTTCCCCGTGCCTGGCAACATTGGGCCATCAAACTCAGATGCGTTGAAACAGTCCCTGGACACTTTCTACCCTTAAAATCCCTCCCTTGGTGCTATCAGTTTTGATTCGTGACTCAGTGCCTTGCTGGAGTCCACACCACTGTTCTGAACGGAGGAAATTGTGGGTTTTCTTGCTACCCAAGACTGAAAGAGCCTTCGCACTGAGCTACACACCCCCAGCCCTTTTTAAAAAGAAAAATAACTGAGACAGGATCTTGTTAAGTCTCTACGTTGCCCATGCTGGACTTGAACTTGCAATCCTCCTGCCTTAGTTTCCCAGAGTGCTGGACTGCAGCATGTGCCACCATGCCAGTTAAGGGATGTCTTTGAAGAAATCATTCTGCAGGAGCACTGCACTGACCGTGGGTGACAGGTGCCAGCTGCACAGAAGGCTGGGGGTCAGCTAGGTGCTGAGCTATGGGACACATGCCTGGTGTCCACAGTGTGAAAGGCCACTTGGGTGGATGGCACCACAAAAGGCCACTGTCCACTGGGGCCACAGACACGCAGGATGAAACATCTGGAACCTGAGGTTCAACAGGCTGTTCCAAGGATGTATGATGCCCCAGGTCAGACAAAATCCCCTTTGTCCTGTGTGCAGATGCTAAGTATCCAACAGGGCTAGTGTCCATGTGCTGAAAAGCGGCTCCAGAAGGGACACGCTGAGTCCACCAGATCAGTGTGGTGGGCAGAGGGCCCGAGGCATGACGTGCTGTGAGGGTTGCTTTCCAGCATCAGCAGGACCCCTCCTGGGGCAGGGCTTTTAAGCAAAGGGCTCCCTTTAAACAGCAGGGGTACTGTGGAAAGTCGCCTGACCCACCATTGCCTGCGTGCTGAGTTGGACGCCTGTGAGAGTCCCGTGTCCCTAAGGTGACAGTTGGACTGCAGGGACACCTTGAAGGCTGTGCGTCTTCTGCATGCCTTTGTTCTAACAGTGCCTTGGCAGTGCTGACCAAGGTAGCTATTAGCTAGTACACTGGGGAGGAAAGTAGCTGCTAAATTAAAGTTCATTTGTCATCCGCCAAACAGCCCACTTGTGCCTTTGGGTTCTGCTCTCTCTGGGCTGCTGTGCCCTCCCTGCTTCCCTCCCCGCCCCACAGCCCAAGGAGGTTTGGTCCTTTGGGGTCTCTGAGGGTGAAAGGAATTCCTTTAAAACAGGCCAGTTCTCTCTCTCCATGTTCTTGGATGTGCTCACGTCCTGGTCCTGGCTTTTTCTAGTCCGGTTAGTCACAGATGGGTGGGCAACACCCTTAGGAAGTGGCTTTAATCTCATCTCATTGTGAGCTGGGGTGGGTCCAGGGGAGACCAGCAGCAAGGAGGCTCCAAGCATCACTGTGCTCCCACCCCACTGATGTAACTGGCTGTGACATCTGTGTCCTTTGCTCTCACCTCCCGCGGTGCCTGGACCATGGTGCCCGGAGAGGGTGCAGTAAGGCTCACAGTGGACACGAAGAGGACACCCTGGGCCTGCGGCAGCTGCCACAGGAAGGGCCATCTCGCTGCACAGCATCCCTCCTCCTGTCCAGCATGTGAGACCAAGGCCAGCGGGTGGGCGGGGCCCAGCACTTCTTGGTAGTGAAAGGCGGGGAAGAAGAGCCTGGTGGAGCCGGCAGCTTCCTGCACTCACTGCTGGAGGATGGGGGTCTACATGTGGTACAGACCTCTGTGCCAGCTGCCCCGCCTCCCTGTTCTTGCTGTTGTCTGGAGACTCCGGGCAAGCTCAGACACACTCTTGCAGTATTGATCCCCTGAGAAATCTCTGAAGAGGTGACTCAAAACATTCTACCACCGAGTGGCCATGAGTGCCTTTAACCCTCAGATACAGAGACTCGGAGTTTTCCTTCCTAAAAAGAGTGAACAATGTCCAAGGACTTCGAAGCTGAGGTCACAGTGGTCTCCTTCCTGGCTTCCTTTGGACATCACTGATAGTCTCATGACACTGTAAGAGAATCAAATGCCCCCACACGCTGAACACCGGGTGGACAAATGCAGGGCTCGCCAGGCAGTCTGGCTGTCACCACGGAGTGCGCAACAGGAGGGGCTACTGCACATGTACTTTAGGAATCCTTAAAAGGATGATGGTGACATTCCTGGCAGGCTGGGTCTGACAGCTCCCTTCCTAGGCAGTGCGTATCTCAGTGGCATTTGTCTAGTGCACATCAGAGCAGGAGGGGGACAAGAAAGACTGGGCGTTGGACCCTGCACTTGGATGGCCACAGCCCTGGGGACTCCTCGGTGTGGGGAGTGGGCAGTGGGGAAGGGACTCAGGCTGGCTTCACCCTGAAGGGGCTCACTGTGACTGCGGGATCAATAGGAAAAGTCTCTTCTGCTTTGGGGTCCTACGGCACTTGGATAGCTGCCTGCTACTGCTGAACAGGTCCTTTGGATCTGAAAGGAAGCATGGAGGGAGGGAAGGAAGGATGGAGAGAAGGAAGAGAGGGAGGGGGAGAAAGAAGGGAGGGGGAGGGAGGGAGGAAGGAAGGGCACCAAAGACAACCAGGACCTGCACAGTGGCAGAGACACTAGCAGATCAGCCTAGCCTGGTGGGTGGGAGGGCACTGCTGAAGATTCTTTATGTGACAGTTTATCCACCAGCTGGACAGAAAGAACGCACCTCTAGGTCTACAGGTTGTAGACCAAATCACTGTAATCAACAACTGGACTGAGGTTGGAAAGTTGATCTTTAAGGCTAAAACTATTTTAGATGTTGGAAAAAAACCAAAACCCTACCTAACATATATAGTGGGAGAGTGAGAGAGAGAGACAACTGTATCTTTGTTAAAAAAAAAAAAAAAAAGACAAAACCAACTGTGAAGAAATCTGAGCATAGGCACAACTGCATGGTGTAGGACCCAGCGCCCATCTTGTTTTCCGGGTGGCCAGTCCTGCCGGTAAAGCCACATGGGTCCTCTTCCTGTCCGGGAGCGCTGACCACCGCCACCGCCACCACCACCACCACCAAGAGTTACAACAATAAAGTGTCACATTTTAAAAGGCAACACAGGAGAAGACAAAGGAGCTGCCAGAGGGGCCCAGAACACTTGGAAATCATTTCTGCTTGGCCCTAGGGTCACTACCACCCCCGCAGACAGCCTGGGTGCGCTGCTTCCGGTTTGAGAGGAACAGAAGCAAGCAGCAGGGAAGAGAAGACATCACCCTGACTCTGCCTACTCCGGCCACCGCTCACAACCCAGAGGGGCTCAGGACCAGTTTCCTGGGATCCTCCACATGAGCCTGGAAAGGGGCTTTGCCACAAACTGCCTGGGACCACCAAAACCACGAACTGAAAAGGATACCGTGATGGCTGCATTTTCATAGCTTATCAAACTGTTCTGGAAAATTCTCAGTCTTATGATTAAAAAGCAGCCTGCTGTTTCTTCAGATTCAGGAAACAGAACTGATATCATCCAAATAAATATTCTGCTGCATTTTAGATTCCTAACCTTTGGCTATGTCTAGATTTACAGGATTACAAAAGTTGTTAGAAAGTGCTGATTAGTTTTCCACGTCAGGAGGGAACATGACAGCAGGAAGGGGTGGTGCGGAGGGAACGGACTGCGTATCTTGAGGTTACCCGTTAATTAAATAGCAAATTACGCACGCGATATAAAGAACGTGCACTGATTACATGGGGTGAGTTAGAATCAGACCATGGCTCATGATTGTCCTTAATTCCCGGGTCCTGAGCAGTAGTGCTCGCTAGTAGCAAGTGTGCTCTAAGTGCTAGTTGCTGTGAGGGCTGCCGCAAGACAAGTTTCCCGTCTCCAAGGTCAAAGGGTGCAGATTCGAGCTGCTCCCATTTCTCCTCTGTAGTGGTACCGGCGTTCAGCGTCCCTGCAGGGTGGTTGCAGTCACACGCTGCCAGCCTCAGTACATGTCCCTGTAGATCTCCTGCAGCAGTGGGTGCAGCGAGGCGTCTGACTCGGTCTTGATGACCTGCACCAGCTGTGCGTGCTCCGTCACCAGCTGCCGCAGGTCCGCCAGCTTTTGGAGGAGTTTGGGGAAGAGGAAGGTGTCATCGGGATGGTTGCTTTGCAAGTGGAGCTTGAGCACGTGCACTATGCCCTCCTGCATTTTCTCGATGTAGTCTATGTTTAGGAGGCCGGGCCGATCTATTCTCAAAACAACAAAGAGATATTTGTGCATGAGAATTACTGGTAACTGCCCATCAGCCTGGGACACCCCCGCTGAGTGGCTTTCCATGCTGTGACCCTCATCGAGGGCAGGTTTTCCCCAAGTCCTGGGCCTACCAGGGACAGGAAGGGCTGATACTCATTCCTAGACTCAGTGCCACTTTCCACCTATGGTGGCTGGTCCTTCAGTTGGATTTGCTTCACCACCACTGTTAGGAAAACCCAAACATCAGCCAGAGCCCGGTACCGTTCTGGTGATGCTTTGTGTTTCCCAGAACACAGGAAAGCAAGGTCTTCCTGGGTCACGACCAGGTAGGCGGCTGAAAGCTCTCCGCTACATTGAAGGAGTGCAATGCGTGCGCGCACAGCTCCTAGGTCCTTCCCATACGGAGTGGCAAGGGAGGCCGAGGGTGGGGTGGACACGGGCTGGCAGGGTGCAGGGCACCCCAGAGCAGGGAGCAGGACGGCACAGAAACACAAGGATGCACGTCAGGTGGCCTCCCTGGCACAGGTTCAGGCCATGGGTCCCAGCCACGACCACCTAGGTCTGGTGTAGTCCTCCCAAAGGCTGTCTCATTTTTAGTGCTTCTGCTGATGTGCACTTTTTATCTTCTTTGTTTTATGGTTATAAAGTGAATATAATTGCAAAAGTTTTTTTTTTTTTTTGAGACAGGGTCTACGTATTCCAGGCTGGCCTTGAACTCCTGCCAATCCTCCTGCCTCAGCCTCCCGAGTGCTGGGATTATAGGCATGCGCCACTATGTCTGGTTTTTAACAGAGAAATTTTTTAAAAGATGGAAAATACCTGCTGGCCATTTCAACCCTGCATAACAGGCTTCCTGTCTACCTCACTGGCCATCTCTCCACAAATAGGACTGCACATGCTTGGAGCTTCTCTGGTGGAGCTGTGATCTATTGCACATAAACAGCTCTGCAGGTGCTTCCCGCCCTCACTGCTACATCCTGAGCCTATGAGGGACAAGGACAGATTATGCACAGCGACTCTGCCCCTTCTTGAGTCACACTGGGCCAGATGGGTCTCTTCCACCAGACTCTGCCCAGCCAGGTGGCTGCAAGGACAGAGAGTGAGTGGTCAAGAGGACAGTGTGGCTTCTGGCAAGTGGCAGGTGGGGCCGTCACTCCTCGGCCTCTGCCATGGCTGGGCAAGGTCGGCCGGGTTTACAGCTGGCAGGTGACCTTCCTAGACTCAGGACAGGGCTATTTAAGGAAGGTGGCATTGGGCCAAGAACCTGGTGCTGCAGAGCCAGCTCCATGGAGAGGCCCAGCACTTCCTCCCCGGGATCCACTGAACTGGTAGAGCAAAGTGTGTGATCGCTGCCCATCAGCTGCCAGGGTCCTTTATAATTACACAATGGCAGTGTCACCAGTAGTGACAGTAGCTATAGGAACATCTGTGTGCCACTTCCCAGAATAGGACTTATAGTACTGATATAACATAATTATATGGTTATAATATTAACAGGAGAACATGTTACATATCATAATACTAATTATATCTAATACGCTAATTAAATCAGGTCTAATTATATTAAAAGGAGTACGTAATCATTATATTTAGATATTATTTCTCTAGTGGTACTGGGGAACGAATACAGGGTCTTTGCACTGAACTACATCCCAGCCCTTCTTTTGGAGTTTTTATTTTGAGATAAGGTCTTGCTAAGTTGCTAAATTGCCCAGGCTGGGCTTAAACTTGGATTTTCCTGCCTTAGTTGCCCAGAATGGTGGGATTAGAGGGGTGTGCCACCTGCCTGGCTACAAGCACGTGTTTGTACGTATAGTACTCGAAGTTACACAATAGTGTCCTAGTTCTCATTAATTCTTCTCAGCATCAACTCGGGCTCAGATGTCCCCTGCCTGCCAGTGCCCATGTCATGGTGACAGAGTTCGAGCTGGCACCGACCAGGTCAACAACTACCAAGTTCTTTATGAGAGGAGGCCGCGAGTGACCTGACATCAGTGCTTAAACCGACCGCTCACCTCCGCAGCAAATGATAGCAGCCACGAAAAGGGAGATGTCGCTGTCGTCCAGCTCTAGGGCATTGAACTTCATGGCGAAATCGAACTTCGGTTCAAGGATGTCACAGAACGGTTTCCGGAGGTTTTTGAGGAACTCGCGGGTTATAAAGCCATTTCCATAGGCCACCAGCATCCCGTCCTTATTCATCATGGAGGACAGCATCGTGAAGATGGCCTCGTACACGCCATATTTCAGTAGGGTGACCTGGTCGTTCAAGTCCAGGCTGGCAAAGCCTGGGATGGCCTTGGCGAACTCCGTGAGGTTGGTGACAGTCTCCACTGACATGCACTGGCAACAGTGGAAGATGCGGACTGCGGCCTCCTTGTTCTGGATGCCGTCAGCCACCATCTTGGCCACTAGCGTCTTCTCAGCCATACACAAGGTCTCCATGTCGTGGATGACAAAAGGCTGCAAGGAAAGACACTGACGTAAGCAGGCAGCTTGAGGCAAGTTGTGCAATGTTCTGGTAATTGGCCAGGAGCCACTATGCCCGAGCCACTGTGCCCCACCACCCAGCCCAGTGCCTCAGGGACTCAAAATTCATAGCAAACAGTCCTCTTCCTTGGGGACCTTCACAATGAGTTTCAGAAAATAAGATGTAATGGAGAACTCACAAGATATGTCAGTAAGACAGTAATCGTCCTGGCCCGACACTGGGGAGGGATTTTTTTGTGACTAAGAAACTAGAGTGTTTCTGGGCATTGTGGCACAGACCTGCAATCACAGAACTCTGGGAGGCTGAGGCAGGAGCTTGCAATTTTGACCTCAGCCTGGGCAACTCAATGACTTAGTGAGACTGTCTTTAAAAAAGAAAGAAAAAGAAGGGGTGGGGGATGGGGTATAGCTCAGTGTGAGGGCCCTGCCCTGGGTTCAACTTTTTAAAAATTAAAAAGAAGAAAGAAACTGAAAGACTGATTCTGGCAATAAAGCTAACATGAAAATAGTAGCAAAGTACCTTTCATATTTCATAATATTCCTTAAACTCCTAAATACTAGTGCAATAGTACTAAGGAATTATAGTAATTCTTAATTTTACCATTTCATATCCCTTAAATGTACCCATCATGAACACTGACTACTGAATGGACAAGCTGCATGCAAATATTCCTTTCTCAGAGAGCTGGCCTGAGCGGGCCTGAGCGGGCAGCCGCTGAACCCTGGGGAGACGGAGGTGAGATGTCCACGCCTGTCCTTTCCCGACCCTGAGCGTGGGAGCCAGTGCCAAGGGCTGAGATGAGTGCCAGGTCCTCACCTACACGAGCCCTGCTGCCTCCTGGTCCTGCTGTCCCCCACACCACTGGGTACGTGGTGAGAGTTTGAGTTACACAGTGAGGCCCTGATGCAAAAACCCAAAACGAAAAAGGAGGAAGAGGGGAGGGGAAGGGAGAAGGGAGAGTCTGAAGGTTCAAAACAACAAAAGAACCGGTGCTGAAGGAGCGGAAGTGCAGTAACGGTTCCTCTGATGCGATCGCAACATGTTCTGTACGCAGATGGAACTGTTACACTGTACTCCATGCATATGTACAATGAAAAAACACATCTAAAAAAATATCTGGAGCTGGTGGGCTGAGTAGTGAGAGCAGCAGGCACCTGACGCCAACCCCAAATCACATGTGCCACCCCCAGATGAAGCGGCCAGCACTACTCCCACCTCTGTGGGATGCTACACCCACAAGGGCACCAGCAGCCACAGTGCACCACTGGTGTAAAGCCACTGCTGGGGCACAGGGCCTGTGCCCAGTACAGAGCAAGGTGGGCACAGGGGGAACGGGTGGGCTACCTGTGAGGTATTCAAAGGAGCTGGAATTTGCTGGACAGAAAGACCAGACTCCACACTGAGAAAAAGGATACTTTAAGTGTGATCCATGAATGTGTGAGAACAAACCCAAAATTCAATAGGACAGACTTTTTTTCTTGTGTTTGTGGAGCTAGGGAGGGAACCCAGGGCCCCCCACAGGCCAGGCAAGCACTCTACTGAGAGCACAGAATTCAAAGCCAGATTTCTCAATATGTCAGATATGTCAGATTTCTCAATATGTCAAAATAAGGAAGACCAAAATGGTCTCTCTCCAAAGACCTTAAACAGACCAATAGCCACTGCTGGGGAAAACTTGAACACAGCTGTGTTTCATAAAACACTGAAGTTCAGATTTAAGAATTAATATTCGCTGTGGGGGAAAAGGAACCTTTCTCCAGTGTTGGTGGGAGTGTAGACTGGTGCAGCCATTGTGGAAATCAGTGTGGAGATTCCTCAAAAAAAAAAAAAAAAAAGGATTGGAGATCCTATTTGACCCAGCTATTCCCCTTCTGTTTATCTTCCCAGAAGAATTAAAAACATCATATCACAGCTATGTATGTACACCCATGTTTATAGCTGCACAATTTGTAACAGCTAAATCTTGTAAACAACCCAAATGCTCATCGACTGAGGAATGGATAAAAAAAAAAAAAATGTATTTTGGGGCCAGGGATATAGCCCAGTGGCACAAATGCCTGCCTGGCAAGCACAAGGTCCTGAGTTCAATTTCTGGTACCAAAAAAAGAGATGTATTTTTATACAATGGAGTACTACTCAGCTATAAGAAAGAATAAACTTGAGACTTTTATAGGTAAATGGATGCACTTGGGACCATACTTATAAGTGAAATAAGTCAGACCCGCATGTGTAAACAAAACATCGTAGTGTCCCCCTGGTATGAGAAGCTGAGTGAGAAAATAAAATCCAAAATGTACAAGAGACCTTGTGAAATGGAAAGAAACTGTTCAAATGGAAAGAAATATATATATGTATAGAAGATAGTTAAGACAGTTATACTGCTAAGTTCTGTTAGTTCATTGAAAAGAAAGGTTTGTGCTTCTATCTGATCTACTTTTCATGACTATAGCTTGTGATCTGAGCAACTACTTTGAAGATAACGATATGCAATGTGTTAACCATTGTTACTCTATTTTGTTTTAAAATTTTGTATCATCATTTTTATTGCTTTTTCTCTTTAAAATTAAATTTTAAAAATTAAAAAAAAAAGAGCACTTGTGAGACAGCCTGGACATACAGCCATGTGTCTGTGGACCCTCCCACCTGTCAAGTCTGTTGACCTTG
Organism: Dinomys branickii; assembly: GCA_004027595.1. Classification (NCBI taxonomy): domain Eukaryota; kingdom Metazoa; phylum Chordata; class Mammalia; order Rodentia; family Dinomyidae; genus Dinomys; species Dinomys branickii. The sequence continues at coordinate 21,298 of PVLD010006011.1, read as the reverse complement.
AATTAAAAATACATATTTTAAAGAACTGTATCTGTAGTAAACATGTTCAGACTTTTTTGGGTGGTGCTAGGCTTGAACCCAGGGCCTTACACCCGCTACGTCAGCACCCTGCCTCGATCTCCACCCCATCAGCAATGAGGCCAGCTGCGGACATGCAGTGACGTCAGGACCAAGGCCTAGCCTCCCTGGCGGGTTTTCCCACCCCCACAGGGAGCTGCTCTCTAAGTTGCTTGCTGAAGACAGACTGCTCTGCTCTGCTGATGCCCACTGGCAGTGCAGCATGGAGGTAGGCGCCCACCTGAGAGGACTGACACCGGCTGGCACCTGCGAAAGAGCAGGGGTAGTGCCAGGCCCTCAGCACAGCACACAGGAGGGTCTGGGTGCCTGTGCCCCTGGCCTGCACTCGCAGCCGGCCAGTGCTCTGAAGCTGGCCCTGGGGTGCCCGGCGTGGATGTGTGTGGGCAGCCACAGCCTCTGCCTCCCTGCCATGCTCCCCATTCTGCTGTGCTGAGACCACGAACCCCAATCCCAGCTTGATGGGGACCACTATGAAGCAGCTTTGAGCAGGCTTTAATATTAACCAATTGGCTTTCCGTGTTTACTTGTGAGTCTCTGGTCCCTCCTGAGGCCTTTAGTGGTGGGGGAAGCCACGAGGCCTCAAAGGACAAGGTAAGGTCACAGCAGAGGACCCTCATTAACTGGAGGAGATGGCAGCCACAGGCATCTTACTCCCGCTGTGAAGGCCTTCCTGGAGATACCACAGTTCTCCTAAATCAACATAAAGGATTACTCAGAGAAGTCCTTAGAGGGATTTCCAAGTCCTGCCCTGATTCCTGCGTTTTCTTCAGTATCCCCCTCCTTTTTTTGAAAACCTAATAAATATGGGCTACAGCTCAGGGGAGTCTTTGTCTCAGCCCACAGAATCTTGAAATCTGTAATAGGTTGAACCCTCCTGGAGCCCTGAAATAATTTCAATTGCCTCATTTATTTAAGCCTTCGCTGTCCACTCCCTTGGGAGATTGCCGGCCCAGCCCACGGTAACTGAGAATTATTAAGGTAACACTAGCTGCTAATCGGCCATTTCCGGTGTGCGAGGCCCAGGAGTCCCACTGTCTTCAGCACTGGCCAGGGTGATATTGGTCACCTCAGGGCTTTGCGGGGCTCGCTGGACAGATGTGGAGGAAACTCAACCGGAATCAGATTTTCCGGAAACAGCTATGTGCCAAGTAGAAGTGATGTCAGTGTGCTTCAGGTTCTCACAATTCAAGGAAGAGATAGAAGCCCTCGCTCGAATGGAGGTTTGGTTTCCCTAATTCTGGGCGGTGTGAGTCACCATTGCAGAATTCACTGGAGTTAAAAGCCTCAGTAAAAGAGTTTAGGTGCGTTCATGAAAGTAAGTAGCTTGTGAAACCCCTTCTTTTCCCGTGACTAAAACTTCCACCTGGTAATTCCCAATACTCAAATGCTCCAAGCTATTCATTAGGACAAATTAAACCTGTGGTGCCACATTCGTAGGAAAAAGGCAAAATGTCTTCAAGGGCGACCTCTCTTTGAAGGCAGCGACACCTTTTGTGAGGGAGCAAGGCTGGGTGACTTCCGGGAGGGGGCGGTGGCCAGGGGGCAGATTTCTATGGAAAGATGACCCTTTCTGGGCCTGGAGAGGGAAAGGAGGCAGGTGGGGTCCAGAGGCAGAGATGGCGGTGTGTGCGCACGGGTGCGTGTACGTGTACGTGTGCGCGTGTGTGCGTGCGTGCGTATGTGCGTGCGTGTGTGTTAGGTAGAGGAAGAATGCATTTTGAGTGAGAATTGAGCCCTTGGATTTTCTAGCTTTTAAATAGGGATCTAGATAAATGCACCTAGGAAACAACCTTGGAGCCTGGTGAGGCATCAGCAAGATTATTTCTGATGTATCAACAGCACGGCCGTTGTCATAGCCTGCTTGCCAGGAGCTGGGAGGTGAATTCAAGCTAGAAGGTAGCACTGTCCCATCCGCATTTCCATCGCCTTCTGTCTGCCTTTGGGATGACTATTTCCCCAGCACTGACAGTTTCCTCCTTCATGGTCCAGGACAGGAGGGCCCAGCAAACCCAGCAGACCTCCCCTCTGGCCTGAGCACCTACCGGATTGTTGCTGGTCTTCCCGGCGAGGATGATACGGGCTTTGACCTTGTTCATGTTGAAGTTCTTTAGGTAGGCCTCGTAGATCCTCTTGGCCAGGGACTTGAGGTCTGCGGTCTCAGAGTCCTGGGCATCCGGGTCGCAGGTGAGGATTTCTGCTTTCAGTTTTGCTTTCTCTGACCTTGGCATCCGTCCGAAGCGAATTGCTGGGGGAGCAAGGGGGGCCAGGGTCACGGGACAGAGTAGGGTAGGGAGGAGGGGGTGTGATGGTGGCAAAGACAACATGGGTAGAATGAGAAAGACGCCTCTGCCATGAATTAAGCTATGAATGGAAGTAAAACCCGTTCTGCTAAGGAGAGAGAAAAATCAACTCCACAACTGCCAGACCTCAGGAAAAGGTGCACCAGCAGGACTCCTTCCTGTCATCAGGGAGGAAGTGCAGGATGGGCCTGGTGACCTCTGTCATCTCCCCGTGGCCTTGACATGCTACCCGTTTCAAAGGCGCCTTTGCATGGGAACACGCAGAGCAGAAGTGAATGCCACGGAAACTTAGAAGCCGGTGAACTGTCTGACAGGATACCCACGTCATGGGGTGACAGGATAGTTCTGCCACCTCCAGAATTCCCAGTTGGCTTATAAATTTTTTCCCATTTCTTGGGGCTGAACTCGGGATCTTGGCACTAAGCTACATCCCCAGGCCTTTGTATGTTTTGAAACAGTCTCACTAAATCTAAGTTGCCCAGGCTGTGTTCAAACTTGTGACCCTCCTGCCTCAGCCTCCCAGAGGGCTGGGATTACAGGCCCAGCTGCAGTGTGAGGTTTCTAACAATCATTCCCTGTGCTCTGCTGAACATAGCTAACAGAGACATTTCTTTCTTTCTGTGGTCTTCTCTGGTTACAAAGTGACCTGCATGTTAAATGGCACAGCATGTTCATTCAAAACATATGCAGTCCATTCCAACGGAACAAGGTAGGTAAACCGAGGCACAGCCTGGGATGCCGTGCAGGGCAGCCCCACCTACCATTGTGGGACATCCCGACAGAGAGGCACTTGTGGAAGCGGCAGTACTGGCACTTGTTCCGATTCTTCTTCTGAATCTTGCAGCTGCGGTCACACTTGTCGTATACTAGCTTCAGCCGGATGGTCCGCCGGAAGAAGCCCTGCGTGGGGATACATGGCAGGGTGAAGACCGAGACCGCCTGTCCACCCCCGCGCCCAGTCAGTCACCTTCCATATGGTGCCTCTTTTTAACTTTGCTACATCAAGAGAGGCAGTTCCTCTAAAACGGCTCACATGACTAGGGCCAACAGGAAATTTTAAATTTCATTGCATTAAAGATGAAAATATAAATATAAATATAAATATAAATATATATATATATATATATATATATATAAATTAAAAACCAGCAAAGAGAATTCAAAGTGATTTCCAAACATCCCCGTCTGACGGGGGAGACCACAGTGGCAGACTTCAAGGTTACTTGGCTTTGCTCTGTAGACCCCAGTGTCACTGTCCCGCCCCTCTCGTGTGACAGAGCCATGTGTGGGATTCAGACTTTCTGGGAATTTTTCTAAAAGAATATTAACTTTCTAAAAGGGGGAAAAAATGACAGAAGGAAGCCAGATACTTGTAACCAATTTTCCTGCTATATGAAGCATCTAAACAGTACCTGGGAAAAAATAAATAAATAAATAAATAAATAAACAGTACCTGGGAAGAAACAATTTTACCAGGAAGTCCACAAAAGTCAAAGCTAAACAAAGACTGAATCTCGCCCCTAGAGGAAAAGCTACTTTATAAGGAGCTGCTTTTAGGTCCGTAGTTAGGACAGTGGGAACGGAGTTTATTTTGGCTTTGGGTCCTTTTCTTGTCTTTGCTTTTAACACCTTCCCACTGGCCCGACCCACAAGCGGTTCCCATCAGGCACTTGAGTCACTGCAGGTACAAATGGAGCTAATCACTTTTCTCTACCTTTTTACCAACAAAATTAATAAAAAGTCTATAAATAGATGGAGTCTACTTAGTTACTAGAATAACTACTGCCCAAATATAAATATTAATACTATTCATACCAATTAAAATTACTATAATAATCAACTTTATTCCATCAAATTAAAAGAAATTCTCTGGATTTTTAAAACACATTTTATACATCAAGGTGGCTGATCTGTGCACCGGGCGCAAAACGTAAGACTGTGTGGCTTTAGTGCAGCCAAAGTGCTGCCTGTTTTATCAGAGGTGCTGCTGGTGGTTCAAGCCAGCAGGATGATGAAATTCAAGTCAGAGCTGCCCGGCAGCAGAGACACAGATGTAGGTCCTGTCACACACTTGTGAAGTCACATCTGTGCATGTCCAATGTGGCAGGTCTCTTGGGGACTGCTCAGCCATTTCTTGGGGATGGGAGGGAAGGCCCCTGTCCCCTCCTGACTTCCTTACCTAGGCCCCGAGGGAAGGGCTAAGTGGCCCCAGCTCGGGGACCCGCCTCTGAGGCCAGGCCTGGCAGGGGCTGCAGCCTTTCCAAGTCAGTGAATGCTCCAGTGTGCTCCAGTTCTAGAGCTCTCATGCTGTGTGCCTGAGTGACACACCTGAGGGTGTCCCATGACTGCAGCAGACCTTCAGGGTGTGGCAGGATGGGTCCTCTTGCAAGGGCCATGGATCCAGGCAGCTACTGGACCCGGGGGCCTCTGCCACTTTCTCCTGGCCCTGCTTGTCCCTGTCAGGACCTGGCTGAGTGGCAAGAGCCAGATGTACATGCGGGTCCAGGTGGCTGTGGCTGGGGTGGTGGTGTGCAGGGAGGGACAGCGGGAGCAATGGGCAGCAGCTGGGCATAGACCAGGCACTGTGTGACCCTAAGTAAGATGCTGACATCTCTAGTCACCAGCTCATCCCTGGCACACAGGGTCGGCGCCCTACTGAGTCAGAACTCTCTACCTCATATAAGTGAAGGTGGATGCTCTTACCAAGGCCACTCCACTTCTGGATATTGGTCAGCTATTCACAAAGCACAGAGTGCAACTGCTCTAAGGTGCCCCGAGAGTCAGCCTGCGTGGGTCAGCGCCCATTCACACCTTTGTGCAGACAGAAGCTGAGGTGCCGACTTGCCACCCCCACCCGGGCCGGTACCTTGCAGCCTTCACACGCGTGGACCCCATAGTGGTAGCCCGAGGCCTTGTCCCCACAGATCCTGCACTCAATGTTCAGGGCACCACTGGGAGGCTCGTCCGCACCGCCTGGGACCGTGGGGTAACTGATGGAGGACGGACTTGAAGCTGGTGACAGGGAGTCTGTGGGAGAGAGGACATCTCTGTGGAGATCCAGGGCATCATGAGCCAGTGACTTACCAGGTCTTTGGGGACTGAGTTGGTACAGGAGGTGCACAGATGTGGCCTAAGCCAGGAGACAGGTGCCGGTCCTGAGCCACCTGCTGTCCCTATGCCAAGCCATGTGCTCCTGTCCCCTCCAGTGACCACAGTGCTGGGCCCCCCATGCACGTTTGCTTTTGTCCTTGCCTGCCGAGCCACACCCATCTCAGCAGAGCAACGAAGCAGGGGACCCCTACCTGGTCCCCGGCCCTATGTTTTGTTTCCCACACTCCACACAGAACATGCTAGTTCCCTCCCTTCCTTCCTTGCTGATCTGCAGCTGTTCACCCAGTAAGTAGCACCAAAACACAGTGAGAAATTCATGCAGGTAACACCTGCAGCATCTTCCACAGTGGGGAGGTGGTGGCGGAATATGTTGGAATTTATGACTGTTCTAAACTTCTGTTAAGAAAATGAAAAGACAAACCAGAGACTGGGAGAAAATATTTTGCAAAACCCATGTGATAAGACTTGTATCCAACATACACAAAGAGTCTTTAAAACAGGAAACAAACAGCTCAATTAAAAATGGGCAAAAGATCTGAGCAGACCCTTCCCTAATGAAGACAGACTGCAAGAGAAGCGTGTGTGGATCGATGCTTGACGTCCCTTCCCTTGGGAACCTGTGAATTAGCACAATGATGGTGCACCACTACACACTTTTTCATGTTTTTAAGAAATCTGACAGCAGAGAATGCTAGTGAGGATACCGAGCTAGCTGAGGATCAACCGCCATGGGGACGTAGAACAGGACGGCCACTTCTGGGACAGCTTGGCAGTTTCTTTTTGTCTTTCTCTCTCTCTTTTGGGGTACCAGGAATCGAACTCCAGACCTTATGTTTGCCAGGCAGGCGCTGTACTGCTGAGCTATATCCCCAGTCCACTTGGCAGTTTCTTACAAAGCGAAACAGCCTCACGGAGTGACAGGCACAGCACTTAGGGTGCCAACCCAACCGATGTGGAAAACAATGTCCATATAAAACCTCATGGGTGCATGCATCACAGTTTTATTCTTTTTTTTTTTTTTTTGTGGTACTGGGGATCGAACTCAGGACCCTGCGCTTGCTAGGCAAGCGCTTATTCCACTGAACTATATCCCCAGCCCAGCAGTTTTATTCTTAATTGGGTAACAAACCATGGGGCAGCCACTTACTGGAACATCATTCATTGCAAAAAGCAGTGAGGCATCAAGTCTCAGACAGACAGGTTCACCCTAAGTGCATACGGTCGTGCTCAAAAGCCAGATGGAAAGGGTCCACACCCTGTGAACCAGGTGTGAGGTGCCTCAGTCACGGTCCCACTGCCAGACACAGCACCCAACACCCACAACTTAGAGGAGCACAGGTTTACTTTGCCTGTTTCAGTCCACAGTTGGCGGGCTCCACGGTGAAATGGTGCAGGGGAGTGGGGACTGGCATGGGAACAGTGCTCAATCATGACAGCCAGGAAGCAGCGAGCAAAGACAGCAGCCAGGCAGGGGACATGCTCATCCAAGCCACACACCCATGACCTGCCTGCTCTGACCAGAGCCCCCCTCGCAGATGCAGTGAGCTGGGACCTCACAGCAGATCAACCCTCTGATGCGTACAGCACCCACGCTCTGGTCACCTCTCAAGCACATGAGAATTCCCTAACCCATGGCATTCTGGACAAGGCAACACTGCAGCTATGACAGGAAGACCGGGCAGCAACAGCAGGAGGGTGGTTGCTGATGCAGAGCTGGGGATGGGGTTGCACTGGGAGGTGCAGGGCTTCTGAGCTGCTCGTTCTATGAAAACCTAACTGTGGACTCGTGGCACCGTAGGTGTCAAATCCTGAGGAATGTGACAGCTAGAGTGAACTTGAGTGGGTGCAGATAAAACAAAAACAGGTTGGAGGACCCAGGGTGGAGGGCAGAGGATGACTAAACCGTCTAATTGTGATATAAGCACAAGGAAGCACCCCAGTGGGAGGCACTGCCGGCAAGCTTGGCAAGGTGGTTCTGCGAGGTCCTCCAGGCAGAGGGCAGCAGGGCGAGTAAAACTCTTCCCACGTGAGTCCCAGGGAGTAACTTTTGCTGCCATGCAGGTGACAGGCCAGGAGCGAGGAGTGATGGGGGAGGGGGCTCCTCACTGCTGAAGCCAAGGTTACAGACAGCACAAGGAGGGGTGTGAACTTATGTTAGCTTAACACAGCAGGTGGCTGCACATGAGAGATCCACAGGTGCGTGTGTGCACGCCTGCGTGTTAGTGTATACACATGCACGCCTTTGCCTCCCAGCTGAGAGCTGAGAGGACGTGACCCTCCACAGCAATCTGAGGGAACAACATCTGGCACTCACGGGGCTCATGTGGTCCTGTGCCACCTCCTCCAGGGGACACCCAGAACCCAGGCAGTTTCAGGCCCAGCACTCAGCAGCAGGCAAAATTACCTTGGAAACAAAGGCTGCTTTGGTCCCATCTAGCAGTGCTTCAAAACGAACCCCAAGAGGATCAAACATTTCCCAAGGAATGGAACTGCACCCCAAAACAAAGCTCAGGGATGTTTATAGGGACACAGAACTATCCAGCATCCAGCAAACTTCACAGTCTGTGGCATCTAGTAAAAAATTACAAGACATCGAAAGAGAAAAATATGGCTGGTGATGAGAAAAAGACTCAATGAGCTAAAAGGCGCCCAGAAATGACAGAGCTGGGGATACAGCCTCAGTGGCATATGAACTTGCCTGGCAAGCCTGAGGTCATGAGTTCAATTCCCGGTACAAAAAAAAAAGTTCAGGATACTGAAATAACAGAATAGGAGTCAAGCCAATAGAAGGAGTTACTCTGATCATGTTCCAGACATTCAAACACCACAGGAAAGATGACGTGTTAGGTAGAGATGAAGGTAAAAGAATCGAGTTATAATTCTACTGATGGAAAGTACAGTGCCTGATATGGAAAATGCACTAGATGGACCTGACTCAGCAGAAGGAAAGATCAGCACACTTGAAGAAATGACAGTACAAACTCTCTGACATGAAGGCAGAGAGAAATGAGATGGAGGAAGAAGAGACAGAGGAGGAGGAACAGGAGGAAGAGGAAGAGAAGAAGGAAGAGAAGAAGAGCATGTCCTGTCCTTCACTTAATTTTTGAAGTGTGGTAGGACTGCCAGAGGCCTTATGTGAAACCCTTGTACACTAGAAACTATAACATGAGGAGAGAAATGGAAAAGACTTCACTGAAGGGGGAAACAGCAGTGTTCATGGATCAGAAGACGACACTGGGAAAATGTCACTCCTCACACTGGCTCTAGATGGAGGGTAGCCCCAGTCAGTCTCAGCAGGCTTCTCTTGGTAGAGACTGACAAAGTGATTTAAAAATGTCTGCAGAAACGAAAAGGCCCAAGGCTAGCCGCAGGCCTCTGAAAATGAAGAATGGAGTTGGAGAACTTATTTCTGGTGACTACAGGCCTTCTTATCCAGCCATGGCGACCAGGATGTCACAGGACTGGGGGTCAAAGAAACAGAGAGTGGGGTGGAATGAAAGGCCCCCTGGAATATGATCAGCTGACGTTCCACAAAGACACAGACACAGTTTAGTGGAAGCAGCTATCCTTAAAAAAAAAAAAATTAAAACATGTACCAGAATAATTGCAAATGAGGAAATTTTGATTCATATACAAAAATCAAATCAATGGGTCTTAGACTGAAATGTAAGACCTAAAATTTACAGAAGATGTGATCTGGGGTCAAAGATTTCCCCTTCCTGGGGCTGGGGATATAGCTCAGTGGAATAAGCGCCCGCCTAGCAAGCGCAGGGTCCTGAGTTCGATCCCCAGTACCGCAAAAAAAAAAAAAAAAAAAAAAAAAAAAGGTTTCCCCTTCCGTCCCTCTCTCCATCCTTTCCTTTGTTGGAGATTGAACTGAGCTCCATCTCCAGCCTTTTTTTTTTTGGGTACTGGAAATCAAACTCAGGACCTTGCACTTGCTAGGTAGGCCCTGTGCCACTGAGCTACATCCCGGCCCTCCAGCCTTTTTTTGACAGAGTCACTAAGGTGCCTGGGCTGGACCTGAATTTGTTAATCCTGCCTCAGTCTCCTAGGGTATGGGGATTGCAAGGCAAAAATTTCTTAGAAATGTCACAAAACATGCAACACTCAAAAGAAAAGCCCTGGATAAACTGAACTTCATCAAAATTAAGAATTGATTTTTTTGGTTTTTTTTGAGACAAGTTCTCACTATGTGGCTGAGGCTGGTTTTGAACTTGAGACTGTTCTACTTTGGCCCCCTCAGCGCTGAATTACAGGTGGCGCCACCATACCCAGGTTGAGAACTGCTTTCTGAGAGACACACTTAACGGAAAAGACAAGCCACAGGCTGGGAGAGAGTATTTGCAAACCACCTGATTAAAGCACTGGTATGCAGAATACATAAATTCTTAATAGTCAACAGTAGGTGGAGCATGGTGGCACATGCCCGTAATCCCAGTACTAGAGAGGCCAAGGCAGGAGGATGGCTGTGAGTTCGAGGCCAGCCTTGATCTCAAAGTGAGTTCAAGGCCAGCATGAACTGCATAGTGAAACCTTGTCTCAAAAAACACACATACACACACACACAAAAGCCAATAGTAAGGAAACAACTCAATTAAAAGGTGGACAAGCTGGGCATGGTGGTGCATGCTTGTAATCTCAGCACTTGGGAGGCTGAGGCAGGAGGATTGTCTCGAGCCTGAGGCCAGCCTGGGCTACATAAGTGAAGGCCAGTCTGAACTACAGAGCAAGATCTTGTCTCAAAAAAAAAAAAAAGAAGAAGAAGAAAGTGGACAAAACATTTTAACAAAAACTTCACCAAAGAAAATACAGAGCAAATAATGACATGACAAGAAGCTCAATGTCATTAGTCATCAATGAAATGTGTGCTAATATTACTCCAACAGGTCCTGGCTCAGGTGTCAAAGGCTGACGACAGCCCTGATGGAGGTGTGGACAAACCATGCACGCTGCTGGTGGGGACAGAGATCGGTACTGTGCTTTGGAAAGGATTTTGGCCATTTCTGGAAAAGTTACACAAATATCTGTCCTATGGTCTCAGTCACTCTGCTCCCAGTTACCTACCCGAGAGAAATGAAAGCAGAAGTCCGCACAGGGAGTGTTCATGTCCTCAGCTGCCCTATCCAACAGCCTGCGAGTTCACGGACAGGTGCCCGGATGACCAACCTGGGTGTATCCCACTGGATAAAGACAGGAGCGGCACACGCGCATCACAAGGCAGGGCAACCCCCCAATCCTGCTGGGAAGGAAGCCCAGGTAGGAAGCACGGCTCTGTTTATATAAAACTCCAGGAAATACAAACTAACCTATGTGGACAGAGAGAAGATCCATGCATATGCAGGGAGGTGGGAAGGGGGTGGAAGAAGTTGAACTGCAAAGGAGCCCAGGAAATGTGGGGGTGACGGGGTCACTGTCTTGATTGTGACGATGGTTTCATGTGTGTGTGTGTGTATGTACATCAGATCATATGCTTTAAATATATGCAGTTTATTGTATGTCAAGTAGATGTCAACAAAGCTGGAAATAAAACTAGGAGGAAAAAGCCACAGTGACTCAGTACAGTTCATACAGCCCTTCCACACAAGCAGTTGGCACAACTTTGATGGATGATCTAACTTACAAACAGGAGGTCATCTTAATCTCATCCTTAAATTAACCAGCCACAGCGACACAAAGCAAAATCTGAAGACTTGTGATATGATTCCACCCTCAGTATGTGTACGTGTGGCCACTAAAATGTTCTGAGAGTGGGGATGAGAGGAAGAAGCCAGTGAGGGTGAAACAAGCTCCGAGCCAGAAGCCAGGGCGAGGGGCGTCACGGGGAGCCTTCCCTCCGTATCCCCTGGCACCCCAGTTGGCCACCTACAGAGTGCTCTCCTGGTCGGTCCCAAGCCCTCCACTCCCACCCAACACTCACTTCCCCGGAGGTGCAGGGGATGCCCAGGCCTGGCTGCCTTCAATGGGGCCTAAAAAGATGACAGGTGCCACAATTTCACCCAAGATCCTGTGGGTTAACTGAGCAGATGCCATATCTTACTTCTGTGATGTGGTTTTTATTTTTCTTTTGTGTTACTGGGGCTGGAACCCCGGGCCTTTGCACTGAACTGTATCCCCAGCTGCCCCTCCCACTTTTTACTTTTTTGTAAATTTTGAGGCAGGGTCTTGGTAAGTTGCCCAGATTGGGTTTGAACTTGTGATTCTCCCAGGGTGCTGGGGTAACAGGCACGCACTACCACACCTCGCTTGAGGTTATGGTTTCTAATGTGATGTCAGAAGTAGGGAGATGGTTAATATGAACTTCCAGATCAAAAACAGAGTACTTTTTGTGACAGTAGGAGTTTCTGAGTTAACGAAATGCACACTGGCAGTATTTAAAAAACACAGCTGCCTGCCTCGGTTGAGCTTCAGGTGTCATCTTCCCTGCACATGACATTTATGGGAAGAGACCCCAGGGTCCCATCCACTGCCTGCGATACTTTCATGTCAAGATTTCTTTACAAAACTATGTGGCTTCATATTTCCCCCGAGGACAACACCTCTAGATGATCTTTCTGGGAAGTGGCACCCTCACCTGTGATGACCGATCCGTCAGAGCCAGGGCCACTTCCTAAATACTGGTACTCCGCGAAACCAAAGCTCCCAGAGCTGTCCTCGCTGAGGGACTGGGAGATGTCCTGGATGGCTCCCATTTCTTGGAGGAAGTACTCGGACAGTGGGCTCTCCAGGTCTTCAGCCTCCAAGGGGGACAGGGGACACAGGGGGCTTTCCATGTCCACCATGTTAGTGGGGTGGAGCCAGTCCAACCACTGAGCTCCCACCTGCAGGAGGAAAGAAGCCAGGGGTGAAACCGGCAGCTAAGTAATGTACATGTTTCTGTTCTTAAATGGAAACATCATTTACTGTGGAAGATATGCCTGAATCCCGAGGCTAAACAGTAATACTGCTGACCATCTTTTCTAAACATGACTCTTGGACGTACACTAGGAAAGTGATTATTTTTTTCAGCACTAGGGATTGAACCCAGGGCTTTTGGGTCTCACTGAGTTGCCCAAGCTGGGTTCAAGCTTGGGAGCCTTCTGCCTCAGCCTCCTAGAGTGCTGTGATTACAGGTGTGCTCCATTATGCCCGGCAGAAAATGAGGAATCTTTAAGCAACAAAACATGTAAGGGGGGCTGGAGATACAGCTCAGTGGAATAAGTGCCTGGCTGGCAAGTGCAAGGTCCTGAATTTAATCCCTGGTACTGCCAAAAAAAGAGAAAAAAAAAAAAAAAAAACACAAACCTGTAAGGGGCCAAATCTTATAGCACCTGAAAACAGTTCCTTCTCCTAACTGTGGCCTCACCCCAGCACAGGACACGAGGTGCTGAGCTATAGTCGTGCACAAAAGCCGAGGCCCTGAGGTCACAGAGCACCACTTCTAGTGGGGACACAGTGGGGAGCAAAGAAGCCAGTGTAAGACAGAATCTCCTGCAGGGATGACGTGACACAGGCAGGAACGATGAAGAGTAGGTGTTTATACAGAAGGCTCTGCTGACGGGACCGGAAGAGGCTCCTGGGATGAGGCCTCAGCGAGCTGTGCAGGAGTCCTGTGCTAGAATGTCCTACAGAAAAGACGCCAAGCACTAGGGATGCTGGAACATCCTAGTGACCACAGGCAGGCTGGTAGCCTCAGGTTGGGGGCCAGGGAGAGGAGGCCCGAGTAGTTGGCCAGTGTGGTGCATACCATTGACCTTGAAGGCCCACTTAAAGTGCCCATGAAGGTCACTCCCATGGGTAGTCTGAAATAAGACAACTAGCAAATGAGACAAACTTTCCCATATGGATACAAGAGCAAAATGGTGGACCTTCCTTTGTTGGCCTGTGCCACACTCCTGCCCAACCACCTCGAACCACTTCCTGTGAACACCAGACAAGGCCTGGTCTCCTCAGCACGGCTCTGGCCCTTCAGAACTCATTCCCACTTGACTGTGGCTGGCACTCCCCCTCCCTGATGTGGATCTAGTCCCACCGAGTACCACCATGTCACCGTTTCTCATAGGTATCACTGCCTAGGCCCCCTGCAAGGACTTCCTTTCCCACTGCTGCCTTCCTACAGCCCTGCTTCCGTCGCCTCCCTCAGCCGCTGGCTCATCAGTCCTCCGGGGAGGTTGACCGATCCAATGCTGAGCTTCTGCACCGTTTCCCATCTGGTCCTGGTGAAACCTGCCGCTCTCCTGCCACAGAGGGGGTCAAAGAAGGCACATGCGGCCTGGGTTTGGGCTCAACGCGAGGCAGCCCTGGGCCTGTCATGACCATGCTGTGCCGGTGACTCTAGCGGGGTGAAGGACACTTTCCACAGCAAATGTTCCCCTGCTGAATGCACCTGTGTGGGACAGCTATATCTCAGGTTTGCTGACTGTAAACCACAGCTCTGTGTGCAGGCAAAGGGGTGTGTATGCCAGCTTCCCCAAGAAGTGTAAAATGGGATGGATTCTCACATTTCTGTGAAATGCACGCCTCCTGTTTGGAATTCTGGCCAATTCCCATAGGCACCCAAAACACATAGGCAAAAATAATGGAGAATCGTGAACTTTTTGTAGGCTCCAGAAGGCTTTCTCTACCATCTATGAGTGCAACTGAGCTGCAGATCCATGTGTTCCTGTCTCCCTGGGGTACAGAGAGTTGCTGGGGCTCAGGCCCAGGCGGGAAGCAGGCTAAGCACACCTCGCCCCCTAAGCTCCGCCCCCGGCCCTGCTGCATTAACTCCGAAGGAAGACCGCGAAGGATAAACAGGCACGTGGTAATAAACATTCTTTATGTTATTTAAGTACAAAGAGTTCAAAGCCACAGTCGTTAACTCACGATATTGGCCATAAAGTTCATCCCTGAATGGCCTGGGCCACCTCCTTTCTTGTCCCCGCTGTGTCCTTGGCACCACAGCTGCCCCCACGCCCATCAGTGTCCTTCCCCCAGCTGGAGCATCTCATGGGATGATGCTGGTCTCCTGGTTGTTACCTCCAAGAGGGTTGCAAAGTTTTGAGATCTTAGCATTTGACTTTGCAGCTTTCGTTCTCCTTTTAAAGAATAACTGAGATTTGGAGAAATGCAGGTCTTGCCGTTAACAAGCTAAACAACATAAAATCCACACACAGAGTGAGGCAATCACAGCTTGAACTCTGGCCGGCCGGTTCACTCACAGGTCGCGGGATAAATCAGCCCTTCTGCATCCACCGCAGCAGATAAGCGCTTTCCCCTTTGACGCAGTCCCCCAGATAGATAGTGGGGTCACAGGGCCCACTCCCAACAGGACACCCCAAGGTTCCCAACATGAGCTGGCGTGGGGGTCCTCCACCGCTTCAGCCTTTGGTCAGGAGAAGAAGCGCCACACATGGTCCGCACCACCTCAGGTGGTGCTGCAGGGCTGCCACTGCCTGCTTCGTGGAGAGCACAACCAGGCCGGGCAGTTCTGGTGCCCGGTGCCCCACATCCCCAGAGGGATGAGGTGGGAAACCTGGCTGCAGCTCCCTCCCATCTGGCTCTGGACTTGGGTCTTTAGGTCTTAGCAAATGAAAATATCCCTGTGGGAACTACGAAAGCAGAGTACTTGAAAAGCTTTGAACATTAATTTTAAAAGAAATACACACACTCATGGAGCCTGCACAGGGCCAGGCACCGTCTCTGCCTGTAGCTCTTAGATGTGGGACTGGAAAAGGAGGCGAAGTGAGTGCTTTACCCTGAAGGTCGAGAAGGGCCCCGCCTAGCACCCAGAGGCTCTGAGCTCCAGGAGGCTGTGTTTGCCTGGTCCCCACACATACTTCCGGGACAGCCCCTGCAGTGGCGGTGGGGGTGGGGGTCAGGAGCCGCCTGTGTGGCGGCACAGGTGCGCACAGGCACTGGCGAGTCACCTGCACCCCGAGTAACCAGGAGACCATCTGCGAAGTAGTTGCAGCCTGCGTCACCCAAGTGGCAAAACAGCCACGTAGCATGTCCAAAGACAACAAAGATGGAATGAACATCTGGAACAGAAGTCAGAGGGATTCTGCGTGAGAGAAGCCACCAGAAGTTTGCAGAGAGAAATAATTTCATTGCAGGGACTAAGAAAAGCATGAAAAGGAAACAAAAATTAAAGCATAGTAGAAAAAACTGAAGCACTATACAACAGCCAGTGGCAGACAGCAAGGCCTCAACAGGGTAGAAAGCACTGCAGGGCCACTGTGTACCACCCCCATCCTAAGCAGTGGCCTCTGTGGGGCTAGGGCACTGTATGCCACCAGCCTGGCCATGGGGCCTGGCACAAAGGCGCTACTCATCGAAGACAAAGGCAGTTGGTAAAGAGGTATGTGGATTGTGTCTGACTCCACCTTAGCAGCAGCAGATGGAGAGTGTGGGAAGGCTCCCCGCTAAGGTGCTGCAAAGAACCAAGACGATCCATTAAAACTGCATGTAACGGCATATGCTGTAGTCCCAGCTACTCAGGAGGCTGAGGCAGGAGAATCCTTACTGTGAAGCCAGCCTGGCCAACAGAGAGAGACCCCAGCAAGACCCCAGTGTGAAACAAAAAACAAAAACAAGGAGCCTTGTCATTTGGATGGAATGAAGGAAGGCCGAGGGGAGGTGGGGGTACCTGCTGCATCAAATGCGTCCTCACAGCTCTGAACTACCATCGGGTTTCCTGGACGTACAAGGAACTTGGTAAATACTTCCGGAAATGTCATACAACGTAGCAGGACCCTTCAGGCAGGGAGGGCCTTCCCAAAGGAGCTGCACAACAGCGACCAGGGGCTGCGTCTTCCTCCTTCCCACCAAGTTCTAACTCACTCCCTTGTTCAACCCTGTCAAGCTTTTTAGATATTACATTTAATCCTCAGAAGTCTTTGCCTCAGTTTTTGGGGGTCTAGGATCTAACATTTCAGAGTAAACAAACAAAAAAGCTACAGCACTCCGTACCTTCACCTGGTACCAAGGTTCTTGGAAGCCGATTAATCATTACCCCTGCCGACAGTCAGCACAGCGCAGGCCGTGCCCACATGTTCAAAGCAGGGCGGTGGGGAGACCACAGTGACAGTCAAGGAGCACGGACCAGGTGTGTATGTAGCACATCAGACTGAACGCATGGCTGACAGTTTGCACAGCCCCGAAGGTCAGCTAGAGATGTCCAGATCTTTCCCAACCATGCCGATGGCACTAAACTTGACTTTTTGTAATGAAGAGCACGGGCCAGCCCAGGGCAGTACAGGAGAGAGCCAGTTCCCAGCCTCCGCCTTCAAGGTGCAGGAGGAGTGTGATGCCCCACGTTTCCTAGGACGGTGCCCCCCCACCCCCCTACCCGTTTTTGCCACTGGTCCCTACTATCTACTGCATATTTGGGATGTGTTGCTTCCATTTCCGACCTAGCACTTTTAAAAATTTTCTGAAAGTGTGTAGTTAGTGCTTTGAAATGTCATCTCTCCTTTGTGGATGGTTCTGTCAAAATAATGAAAAGAAGGCTGCATGTTCAGACACATTTTGCATCTGTCGTAATCACGTTCGAGTAAGCTGAGAATCCTGCTACGAGAATCAAAAGTCAACCTGAAATGAAGTCTGTGTTCATGCCTCAGAGGATTTAACCCTGTACGGAGAGAGGAGACCACAGTGTAGATAAGCATTAGGTGACCAAGTGACAGACAGGGACAGACGGCTGTGCCATGGGCAAAACTGAGTGTGCTACACAACTGGTGACATGCCAAGATCCCAAAGGCCTGGCTGTGTTCTGCAGGCAGATCTCAGAGATGGGACAGACTTTACAGGACTAAACCAGCCTTCGTGTTCAGACTGCAACTGGTAGCGGCCTTGGGACAGGAGGCTGTGTTTTACGGAAATCACGGAAGGCACCCAAGTGGACTCGTCTGAGTTGATGACCACACTCAAGGCTGGAGCCCAAAGGGTGTCTCAGCCTCGAGGGGCCAGGGCCCCAGGGCGGGAGGAGAAGGGGCAGTCAGGGACAGAGGACTAGGAGGAAGTGATACTTACTGGGTGCTTCACTGGATCAGGCCCTCGAGAGGGGTTCCATGTGTTTTTAATTTTCCTAATACCAGCACAGGCTGGGTCTGATGAGTGTCATTTTCAGAGAAGAAAAAAGCAGAGGTTCAGAGGGACAAGCAAGTTGCCCACATGTGAGACACAAGCCAGCCAATGGCTGCCCGTGCAGGGTGAGCCTCAGGGGTCCTGGAGGGCAGAAGTCCCCACAGGAAGGGACACCCACGACGAAGCCTGTGTGGCAGCTCGAAGATCAACAGGAAAACTCTACAGGAACTCGGGTAAGGTCTTCTCAGGAGGAGGACATGCAGTGCCACTGCACATCTGGCCTCAGTCACCACCGGGTAGAGTGGCTGAGAACGGCTGGACAGTCTGCTCCGAGAGCCACAGCAGTTATGTGTGACGGAGGCACAGACGCCCCCAAGCTTGACGGGTTTAACCCACGTCCATTTTGCCTGCTCCCAGTTCTGTGAGGCAGCAGTTGGGCTGGGCTCTGCGGGGGGAAGGGGCTGTGCTTGTGGGACGGTGCACAGAGCTGCTGTCATGGGGCAGCTCCCCCGGGGGCTGGCTGGGTCCCAGATGGCCTTGGTCATGTGCTGGCAGCTGGTGCTGGCTGGGCCTTTGCCACCACGCAGTCTCCACCCCACACTGTGGGGACCGGGTTTGTTGGGGTGGCAGCAGCGTCCCCGGTGGGTGAGTGTGGAAAGCACCAGGCCTCTCGGGCTGAGGCCCTGCCTGTGAATTAAGCAAGGTCCCTTTGCCAGCGCCATGGGCCAAAGCACGTGGCAGAACCAGCCCAGATCCAAGGGTGGGAGCTCGACTCTCCCTGTGGACAGAGGAGCCGCACAGCGTCTATGAGCCAGCTGCTCTAACACAGGATGTGCTAGGGCCCCTCAGAGGGAGGCAGGAGGGTCAGGAGCCTGGACTCCACCCTCAAAGCGTCAGACTGGGAGCTGAGAGGGTGGGAGGCAGGAGATGGTGCAGGAGACCCACACGGGGTCATCCTGGAAGTGGGGCAGGGTGGATTCCAAGGACCCGAGACCCCCTCCTTAGGGACCATCGTCACCATCCCGGCCAGAGACGGGGCAACGTCTGGGAGCAGGAAGAGGGCAGGAGGCAGCGAGGTGAAGCTGGCATTGCCCGGGACATAGCACAGGCCAGGACAGACGTGTGCAATGGCATAGGTGACTATGGGGGAACATCTGTGACACCCAGAAAGTAAAGAGGAGGGCAGCTCTGGGGACCAAGAGCACTGCAGGAGGCAGGAGAAGCCAGGCTCAGTTAAACCAGGGCTTAAGGCGGCCGACGGAGTCACAGGCTCAGCCCCTGTAAACCCGTCCCCTTTGCACTTCCTCTTTTTCAGCACTGGAAATGGAACCCAGTGCTCGTGCTAGCTAAGCAAGTGCCCAGCCCCTGAGCTACACCCGCAGCCCTTTTCCATCTTATGTCGAGACAGGGTCTCCTCAAGATGCCCAGTGGGATCCTCCTGCCTGAGCCTCCCAGGAAGTCAAGAAGACAGGTGAGGGTTACTGCGCCTGGCCACCCGTCCCCACTTCTGAGAAGTCGCAGCACGGCTGATGGCGCTGACCTCTGAGGTTCTTAGAGCTGTCGCTGCACCTGTGGAGGATGTGGACCTGGAGCTGGAACCTTGGGAACTCAGGAGCCCGTAACAGAATTCAGCATCCAGCACAGTCAGCTACGTGGCAAGTCATCCCAGCTGTGGAGCCATGGGCACAGGTGCCACCCTATGCCTTCTTTATGGTGACTCCCATCTGCCCCCACCTCCACTTGACAGAGCGCCTCTTTCTCCCTGCCTGGTCCACAAGCTTGGGGCTGAGTGGAGTGGACGGGCGGTGGGGGGCGGTGGATAAGAGCTGCACTTTTCCGACCCTGCAAGGACCAAGGACAGGCCCAGGGCATGGGATGGACTTCATGTTAGGCCAAGCGGCACAGCAGGAAGCAGATCCTGCAAGCCGAGTGGCATCGGCATCCAGTCACAAGCATGAGCCCACACCGCCCATCCCAAGCACTGAGCAGGGGTGTCACACAGGGTGCAGGGAAAGCACAGTCCCTCTGCTGTGTTTTTATCTTCCAGGGAAGAACTCACTGAGGACCAAGCAGGATCAACCACATAGAAAGAGAATCACTTCTGGCACAGTCTATGTTCTAAAGGTTAATTTTCTTTTACGGTTTCTGGAAGTTGATAAAGACATGGGTCCATTTTCAGACCTTGCTCCCTGAACTTTCTCCTTGAGATTTCAGATCAAGCCAGTGACATTATTTTGCCAGGGCAGACGAGGTCTGAACATGAGGCCCAGACAGAGGGGAACTCCCGGTGAGCCACAGGGATTCTGGGGCCCCATTTCCCATGTGCAGGGAACTGCGCTTGGGAACAAGAGGTGCATGCTGCGAAGAGGAACATTTAGAGAGCTCCCTAGCAGTAAGAACATGATCACAAACTCAATGGGCAGTTTGGAAGATAAGGGCTGTAAACTCGCCAGGTGTGGAGCCACATGCTGTAATCCCAGGCTCTCAGAAGACTGAGGGGCGAGGTTTGCAAGTTTGAGGCCAACTTGAGCAACCAAGCAAGATCTTGTCTCAAAACAAAAAATAAAAAGGGCTGCAACTGTGAGGCAAATGTGATAACCATGACACCATGGGAACCGCTAGGGCTGGGGATGTGGCTCAGGGGTAACTCAGTGGTACATGCTCCAGGTTTGACCACCACTACTGAGAAAAAAAAGAAATCCCCTAACTTCACTGAAAACAGATGCCAAGACAGAACGTGCGAGGAGAGGGAGAAGCAAGAGGACCAGTCCAGAGCTGAAACTCCCAAGTCAAAGTCTTCCCGAACAAGGTTCCCCCAGCCCTCAGAGCGGGGAGAGCAGCTCTGGGCTGGGGACAAACATCAGAATACTTTCAGATTTCTCACCAACACAGGAAGCAAAAAATACCTCAATACCTTCCAAATGCTGAAGGAAACGCCCTCCAGCCGTACCCACGGATCCGAGGACGAGTCCAGCAGGTGCAGAGGTGCTGTGCCCACAGCACCCTGGCAGGCTCCTGGGGCTGACTTTGGTGGGGCCAGTGTGATGTCAGAGGCAGACTCAACTCGAGGCGCCTCGGCTAGACCTCGGACTCCCAGTGCACTGGCATGAGCTGCCCACGCCTCCTTGGCGCTGAGTGTTGGGTCACTACTGCCAGCCTCCAGACACGATACTGCTATAAATCAGAGGAGCATACAGTGCCAGCAGCAGCTTCTGAGACTGTATTTCGCACTAGGCGTGTCGTAAAGCACCTAACTTCCATTACTTCCTGCCATCCCTCCCCAGTTCCATGAGATAGGCACTGCTATTGTGTTTGCTTTACAGCTAAGGAAACTGAAGTACAGAGGGGTCACAATAACATGCTGCGGTCACAGAACATTGGGGTAGCCGCCTTCTAGTGTCTTCTGTTGGTCCGGGGATCAGTCTCTCAGTGCTATTTCTCAGCTTTTATATCTAACAACTGATAGCTCAGTGAGCTCAGTGATTTGATGATCTAGTTTCTGCATAACCTAAAGGTTGGTTTCCCAATCCCAGCATCTGGGAGGCTGAGGCAGGAGGACTGCGAGTGTGAGGCCAGCCTGGGCAACTTAGTGACCTAGTGAGACGTTACCTCAAATTAAAAATGAAAATGAAAAAGGCTGGGGATGGAGCTCAGTGCAAAAGCCCTGGGTTCAATCCTCAGCAATACATAGAGAGGGAGGGAGGGAGGGAGGGAGAGAGCGAGAGAGAGAGAAAGAAAGAGAGGAAATAAAGAAAAAGAATTTA